>JANHFL010004770.1:0-11633 GCA_032468155.1 Oxyrhabdium leporinum
TCTTTCTTTCTTTCTTTCTTTCTTTCTTTCTTTCTTTCTTTCTTTCTTTCTTTCTTTCTTTCTTTCTTTCTTTCCCCACCTTTATTATCATCATAAACAATCACAGCCACCAACATACTTGCTACTCCTCCCTCTTCCTGTTTTCTCCACAACAACAACAACCCTATGAGATCGGTTGGATTGGGAGAGAATGACCCAAAGTCATCCAGCTGGCTTTCATGCTTAAGGCAGGACTAGAACTCACTGTAACCTGGTGCTTCACCCCTCAGAGTTTTTTGTAGAACCAAGGTGCAACTTGAGATCTGTGCACATGGAGAGGCCAGTTAAAAGTTATCAGTCCAGAGTCTCAGACATCTGCCCATTCCAGTCAATGGCTAAGACCTTAGTTGAATTGCCCACCAAATCCTCAGGGAAAATCCCAAATTCCTACAGAACCCAACTGGGTCCATCAGTCTAGGTTTTCAAGGTTTAGAGCCATATAGTTTGTCCATTAGCTACTTAAGGCTTTAGGGATTAATACTAATACCTTAAATTGTGCCCAATAACTATTGGCAACTGGTTCAAATCTTTTCAGTACAGGCATCAAATCACCCTTGAACTTGTACCTGATAGCACTTTACCTGTGCATTTTTTGGAATTCCTGGATACTTTGTCTTGTATAAAACATGTTGTCAAATGAAAGTTGAGGGGTTTTTTTATATGGACTAGTATTCCTTCATGTCTTAAGTTTTGACAGACTCCACCTACTCTGGTATCTGAAATATTGGGTTACTTTTCCTGTTCTCATTTACAGGGGAAGCTGTCTCTCTGGTGGTGATGCAGTCTTTCCTTGAAGTTGCTGCTCAGTTGAAAGGTATGGCTCAGTCAGTGTGGTTGCTGTGGGTTGTCTATTTCTTTACATTTCATTTAATACAAGGACTTTGTTTCAAATGATTGATTCAGCATAAAGTTAATCTTGGTAGGTGGAAATCTTGGTAAGTGGGAAAGCTTTGTGCCTAGTGGCAGAAAGGGAAAAGCTGATAGAGCTATAGAATCCCAAAGAAATATTTGTCCAACTTTTGCTTGAAAGCCTCCCATAAAAGAAGAGCCTGTCATATTTCTGTCTTTCCCAGTTTGACATGCTTTGAGAGAACACTATCACTTGCTAACGCAGAGTGTGGAGGTCTGGAAAAAATTAAAAAATATAATGGAGGTGGCAGTTTTTTTTAACAAACAAAAATATTGTGAAATAGATCCAATTGTATTTATTCCCATTTTTTAATTTTATGTATTTTATTTTATACATACTTTTTTTTTTTAAATGGTCTGTTTAGAAATAGGTGACTGGGAATTCTGACAGTCACAGTGAAAGACATCTTGAGCATTCTCAAAGATGGTTTAGTCTTCAGGAGTGATTTCCCTTTGGATTTGTTAAACAATAGCGGGTCATTTTCTAAACGAATGTGTTTATATTATTTACTTCTCAGAACTCCCCTGCTTTTTACATTCCCGGCAGACTTTGACGTCACTAAATGGAATTATAATGCACAGCTGAGAGTATGTCCTGCATACCTACTATTTGACAATAGGCAGAGAAGCAGCAAGTAAATGAGCTGCATACGAATACCCTGCCAACTCATCCCCTTAAAAAAGCTGGACACAATAAACAGATGTGTGATCTGTTGCACTCAGCTGACCAGCTTCGCTTTTGAATGCAGCTGCAACAGGGAGTGACGGTGGGGTTGGTAGGAGGCTTGGACTCTTTTAAGGTATCCATGAACCTAAAAGAGAAGAAATAATAAAGCAGCCACTAACTTACAAACGTAGAATGACCATCGTTTAGGTGATGCTTGTTTAGGAAGATAATCTGAACTACAACTTTGTCTACTAGGATGGTTGCTGAGTATCTGGCAAATGCCAAGAGGCACTTTTACAAATGCATCAAAATCTAATGTACTTTAATTTAAGCCACTTAAGAGATTGATCTGCCTTGTTTTAAATGTTAAGGGGTGGTGTGTGTGTGTGTGTGTGTGTGTGTGTGTGTGTGTATGTTTATTCCAGTATTTTACATTGATTTATAATGACTCCTTTTTCCTGGCATTAAATACTTTTGGCCAGGCTTGAAAAACAACCATGCTTCTGCTTAGTGATTTATAATAATGTAAGTCAACTTTCCAGGAGGCTTCCCTATTGATTCTTAAGTGGCATTTTTAAAAAGGTTGTAGTTTTAAATTTACTCAGTGGATAGTCCTAGAATCTGTTGTTAATTCTTGGGCTAAGTCTTGGAACAAATCAATATCTAAAACAATAAATAATTGCCTTTGTCAGAATATACTTCTTAAATTGCTATGCAGTTGCAGTTATTTCTTTTCTACCAAAGGCTTAGATCTGGGCTATGGGGCCACCCTGGAAACAGCGGCAGTCCGGCCCGCGGTGCCTCTGCCAGCAAAAACGGAGTTCAGGAGGGCCACGCATGGCCCTCCTGAGCTCCGTTTTCACTGGCAGAGGGTTGCAGGAGGCCATCCCAGTCGATGGCCATTTTCACCGGAAGAGCACTTGGGCCACAGGCACCCCTGATATGAGTGATGTCAAGATGGTCATGCCCACCATGGCCACGCCCCCTCACGCGCCCCAAGGTTAAACACAATCCTGATATGGCCCTCAATGAAATCGAGCTTGACACTGCTGTTCTAGGAAATCTTCAATTTTAATGCTGCTCTTTTTAGAACTGGTTTGAAGACCTTTCGCCGGGAGCTGAAGACCTTACTCTTCCGACAAGCCTTTCCTGACTGAGGGGTTTTTAACTGGGTTTTAAATTTTTATGGGCTAATTTTAAAAATGGGGTTTTAAAGATTTTTATATGTAAACCACCCCGAGTCCTTGGAATGGGGCGGTATATAAATCTAACAAAATAATAATAATAATAATAATAAAAACATTACATCTATCTTAGAATTGGTTTATTTAAACCTCTTGGCCTTCCAACTCCCTGACCACTGCCATAAATATTTGGATGTTAATTTCCTAGTTTAATTTTAAACGAAGGATAAAACTTGCTTTTCTTAGAAACTCTTTGTTTGATCAAGCTGTTGGTGTACTCGTTCCCGATTTGTTTGCTAATTGCTATATTTTGCTTTTTCACTTAACTTTACTTCAGAGGCAGAAAGAAACATAAAATTCTATTCAAAGGGGTGCTGAGAATGTGTTTTCTGAGAACAATGATTTCTTTTTACGTCATGTGAAATTTAATTCTGAATATTTAATCCTCCAGTTATTAAAAGCAGCCTGTAATGGAATCACAGGGATCAAAGGTGAATTTTCTTAAAAAAGAGAGTCAGAAATCCTACTGAATATGTCCAAGATTTTCATTATGGTGAGAGTAAATTAAGATACTTTACAATATGTAACAGTACATAACAATATGTAGAATTTAGTACCAGTACTTACGGCAGTGAACCAAAATTCTACTGACTGTATGATCTTCCAGGTTTAGTTATAGCACATGTGAAACACTTATTAAAGAGTAACAGCACGAAAGAGCCACTGTCTTCAGACCTTTCTCATGGATGGTCTTTGATCTGATTCAGCAAAGTTCCCCTGATATTCCAACCAATATGTTTATTTTTGATGTATCAGAAAATCAGCTGAAGAATCAGTGAATAAAAACTAGAGTGGTTCTTCATAGAACAAAAGTAATCGATGGAGTAGATTCTAAGATTATTTTTTTTAAAGTTTCATGAATCTTACACAAAGAGCCAGAAACATTTATATTACTGTCCTTTTGTTGTTTCTTCCACACATTTTCTCTAGGGACTCCTGAGATTTCACTTGCAAGAGTAAACTGCTGGGATTGGCCACACCTTTGCTTGCAAGAAAATGTCACCCAATTTCCTATCATGAAGATGTATACAAAAGAGAGGGCATGGCTGGCTTATTCTGGGATGTGGGAGACCAAAGAGATGATGAAATTCATTGAATTGTAAGTATTATGATGTTGGTTAAGAGCCACTTTAGGACAAACTTTCTGGATCCTGGTGTCTTCTGGATGTCTTTGGACTTAAACTGTCATTATCTCCAGATTATATAAGAAAAATCATGGAATAGACCAAACCTGGAAAGAAATTGAAAGGATGTGGATAACCCTTGAGGGAAGAACTGGCTGGGAAGTAGTTGAGAAATGTGAAATTCAAATTGTTGCATTTTTTGGGGTGGTTGGTTCTTTCTTACATTTATATCTCACACTTTTTCCTAAGACTTCAAGGTGGACCCCTAAATTGTACCGACATAATAATCCTGTGAGGAGGTAGTTTTAGCAATAAAGTAGGCCCAATGCCACCAAGAGAGCTTTATGTTTAAGTGGAAAGTCAAACCTGAATCTCCTTGATCCAAACTTTGCACCTTAACTACTTCGTTATGTGGGCTTTCAGTAAGAAGAATTCAGAAAGCCTGAATCTGAGGTAGCTTTGCCTCTGCATTTCACAGCTGAACCTGAAGCAAACATAAAGTTTACATGTGCCATTCAGATTAGATGAAAGAACAAGATGTCCATTCATACATTTCTCCGTGACACTTGAAAATTGTTTTGGAAAAATGCTGAAGACGTGGGAGATGCAGGGAATGGAGTTGTCCTGTACCTAGGAAACAGAATTCTGTTAAAGCAAAATAAAATAAAACTGTCCCTTGTAAATCGGCCTGAAGTCTGGTTTCAATTTACATCTTTAGAAGCAGAAATTCTTGCCCAGTGAGATTGATGACGCCTGAAGAAATAGAAGAGTATTTAAGTGACAAAACCTCAACACACCACACGGTTTCTGTACTGGGAATATTTGACTCATGCATGAGTGAAGGTAAATCCATTGCCTGATTATTTCAAACATTATTGCAAAACATAATGTTACTGAAAGTAATAATATTTTGTAATGCCTTGTGATTGTAGAATAAAATTTATGGTGGGATCTTTCACAACAACCCACTAGACAGGGCACTGGCTGTATTATACAGGATTATTGCTTCACTTTGGGAGCCAAATTCAGGGGTGAGGAGTGATTTTTTCCCCTCCCTTATAATATTAGAATTTGGATTGCCAAGGGAGGTAAGAGGCCAGAGTATCAAGAATGAATTTAAAAAGTATGTAAACACCCTTCAGAGAATTTTATTTGTTAGAAACAAGCATTAGACTTCTGCCTTTATTTTTCCTCTCATGCACACAAACACAAAATGCAGATGCTATTTGGGATATATTGGAATATTCAGAAGGGATTGAGGGTCAGGTACCAGATGTACTTTGACCAGGAAAACCTGAAATTGCTCATGCTCCACTTCTTATTTTCTTGGGTTTTTCACCCAGGTTGAGTACAGGTAGTCCTTGGATTGCGACAACAAGTGGGACAGAAAATTCTGTCATTAAGCAATGCAGTTGGAAGTGATGTCATGTGATTAGGCTTCTTAGCAACAGCAACTTTGCCAGTCCCGATTGTAGTTGTTAAATGAGGACCATCCTCACATGAAAGTGAGGATTTCATGTGATTGCAATCTCTGACTTCCTACTGACTTTCCCATTGATTTTGCTTAGGGAAAGCCAGCAGGGAATGTCAGAAATCATGATCATCCTATGACCTTGGGGACATCACAATGATCAGAATTCTGAGGATCTGTCCCCTCATTACAACTTTGAATAGTTTGCTGTAACCTGAGGACTACCTCTAAAGACATTCCTTCAACTTCTCCAACCTGATTCCATAAGAAGCATGGAAACGGCAACTCCCAAAATTTGGAAGTAGTTGGGGCCAGAAAATGGCTAATTTAGATTGAATATAATTAAACTAAGCTAAACCAAAATTATTATTCCCAAAGTATTTTATATTTTTCCCCTTCTGTCACATTAAAATTACAATTTAGCAGTAACTTTGGAAGGTTCCTTTCAGCCATATCCAAGAACTGCATTATGTGTTTTAATATTCCTGCTTTTTGAATGTTCATGTTTGTTTAGGCCAATAGGGGGCAGCAGCATATCTGTACTTGGTTCAAGATTCTGTTGCTTGTTGAATACATGGCTGGGTGAAACACTGAATTTTTTACGGAGATAAACAAATCAGCTTCTGCAGGAAATTGAGTTGAGATTGTCAGATAATTACCAACAATTTGCTTTCTTCACTTTTGATAATGAACTTCAAAATTGTACGATTCTTTTATGTTATTAAGGGTGAGGCAAAGAAAGAAGAGAGAAAAACTGATAACTATTTCAGTTATTCAAGACTCAGAGATTGGTAAACAAAAAGATCTAGAATGTGTGAAAAAGCCCAAAGTCAAATGTTAAACTGATGGACTGATTATTTAATACAAAGGGCTATTTTCTGAGTATAAGGCACTAACTTATTACATGTCAGGCCAGTCTCTTCATTTAGCACAGGAAAATCTATCATGACAAGCATTTTTACAGTCCACCATCTGGCAGAAGGACCTTTGTTATCAATTGTTTGTTTGATCCATTTTATTGGTTAAATCTGACTCTTGCTCCGAACTGCTCTTTCTAATCAGACTGACACACTCAGACAGTTGATAAGGGCTCACAAGGGCAGAAAGACCTGCCCTTGCCAGCATCCCATCTCCTGCTGAAGTGACTCCAGAGGCCTCTAAGAGGGAGTAGCATCTCCTTTGCTTCCTATTGTCTGTCTCCCATCTTAGGTAACCTCAGATGCAATGTTGGCCTGATGTAAGCAGTTGTCCAAGGAAAATGGTGCTTTTCCAGTAGAAGCATGACTGTCCCACAGCTACTGCCTACCCTTCAATCTTTCTTACATTTCTGTGGAGCACTTTGGAGTAATTGTTCTATGAGGTTTTGTTCATTTTTAAGAAGAAATTCACACTGAATAATTAGGATAGGGTGGGCAGCGCAGGGCAGGGGGCAGGGCAGGACAATTTGCGAAATTGCCTTCTGAAATGGTATAGGATCTTCTGCTTGAGCAGAGGGTTGGACTAAAGACCTCCAAGGTCCCTTCCAGCTCTATTCTATTCCTTTTCTTTTATAGGAAAAGCCAAGAGAACCTGAATTTACTCATTGGCGTTTTCAAGAGATTTTGTGGCCCTGCATATTTTCCATTGTAAAGAGTAAGAAGCTGTTAAAATCCAAATATCCAATCATAATATGAACATCAGATGCTCTAGAAGGGACTCCGTCTATTTTGCACCCTGAGGGCTGTATTATTGGTTAGATAATGACCAAGACTAGGGTAAAAGTTCAGTGATAAGCCTATAAGTACATCATCAAGTAACACAATTTGCTCAATGAAAATTTCACACAGTATTCTTGTTAGAGCAATTTTTATACATTGGTGACAAAATATACACATAGGAACTTCTGATAATATAAATCAGTCTTGGAATTGCATGGTTCTTAATGTTATTTATGAAATTTCATTGACAACAAAATAGGATAAATGGAGTTACATCTGACAAAGTTTCCTCGTAGTTCTGATATCAAAATCAGGAATAAAAATACAGTTGAACTCACCAATTCCTACATGTTATTTTTTTGTCATTATTCAATGGCAGCAAGTCTGATTTTTTCAATACATGTATTGGGTATATAAATTGAGTAAACAAATAAGTAAAGTATTTATAAAATAGCCTTGGAATTCTTTGCAGTTGAAAGCAATACTGGATGATACACACTTACTTCATTTATTGCTTATGTCTGATTGAAGTTGATAAATTTAGCCAGGGGCAAGAAAAGAAATTTGTTCATTACGTTACATTTAAGGCTGCTTTGTTTTGTCAGCAAGAGAGGCTTTTATGGAAGCTGGAAGAATCCTAAATGGATATGTCACAACAGGGATCTACTATGAAGAGGATGCTACAATTCTGTATGTTGCTTTTTTCATGCTTAAATCAGATAATGAACTGATTGGTTGATTGTTGTATTTAAGGACTGGGCAAGATCTAGACAGAATTCTTCCTTTTCTTTGCTGATGGGGATCTGTTTCTAATTGTCACCATCTTTCTAAAGCAGAGTTTCTTCATCTGAGGTCCATAGAACCCTTGGAGATTCATAGATAGTTTTAGGGAGTTCATGAACTTGAATGGAAAAAAATGTTACCATTAACCTCTAGCTAAAATGTATATTTTCATCCATTAATGTACAAGGGGCAGCAAAGTAATGTATGGCCTCTAAATTCAAAAAATGTTTAATTCTTGTCATCTAAAATTGTTATGTCCTAAGAAAGGGTAATATTTTGTTATTGATTGACTGGATTAATGAAAAAGCACATATATTACTACGTTAGATAAATATTTTGTTAACTGCATTTGAGAATAATTAAGCTTTCTTTGTAAGTTGTATGTATGTAGTGTATATACTTACATTTTGCAAGTAAATTCATTTTAATGCCCATTGGTTGCAATAGATTCTCAAATGGGTCTCTGGCATAATAAGATTAGGAAGCCCCTTTCTAAAGAGAGACTTGAATAACTGAATGCGGTTCCCAGAGCTGTTGATTAATGGGACAGCAGATTTGTTTGTGATTCTAAGAAATGCTGTTTTTCCAGGGCTGCCAGCTTCTCCCTCAGGAATGTTCCTGGGCATATTCGAAAATGACACTTTCAGGACTGTATATCATCAAGGAAATCTAGAATAGATAGTCCTTGATTTATGACCACAATTGAGCCCAAAAATTTATGTTGCTAAACAAGACATCTGTTAAGTGAATTTTGCCCCATTTTACAGCCTTTCATGCCAGAGTTGTTAAATGGATCACTGTAGTTGTTAAGCTAGTAACATGGTTGTTAAGTGAATCTGGCTTCCCCATTGACTTTACTTGTCAGAAGGTCGCAAAAGATAATCACAGCTGCCAGAAATATGAGTCAGTTTTCAAGCATCTGGATTTTGATCCCGTGACCATGGGCATGCTGCAATGGTCACAAGAGTGAAAAACAGTCATCAGTCACATCAAACGGTCACTAAATAAACCATTGTAAGTGAAGGACTACCTGTATTGTTGTATTTATATGGACATGCATACAGTTTTAATTCGATGATCAGTTCAGTTTTAACTAAGACTCCTTTAATGATTTTGCTAAGATTCCTCAATCAGATAATATAAAAGCAATTTTGGTAGATCTTTGAAATATATTTTTGCGTTTTTCTTTCTCAGCTCCCATAAGTATAATGTACCTCTTCCAGCACTTGTGTTTGCTAAGCCTTCAACTCAGCAAAGGAATGCCTTCCAGCTTTCGCAGTATAACACGCAAGAGATTGTTAAAGTAATCCGTCATGCATTGTTGGAGACATTTGTGAGCATAATTTCTACTTCTGATCTTTTATTTATTTAGAGATAGTTTATTAGGATTGTTCTCTAATATGAAGTTCAGCACATCTGGGTGCCTTGATTCTAGCAAGAAAATTAAGCCCAATTGGTTAAAGAGTCTTCTGGGCACACAGTTACTAGAACTGAAGGTGCCCTCTTTGAATGTAGAACGGCTGGAGCATTTTCCCGTTATTATATTTGAGCTTTTCTTTGTTGCAGCCAGAAATCACCATGGAAAACCTGCCTGATTACTTCCAGATGAAGAAACCTTTGCTCATTTTGTTCAGTGACGGGGTTCCTGGCGAAAGGGAAGTAGAAGAAATGAAGCGTGTGGCTATTGGCGAGGACCACAAAACCTTTATTGCTTGCTGGCTAAACCTGTAAGCTTGCAGAATACCCACACTGACCTCCATTTGGGGATAGGGTTTACAATATGTGTGGGCCTTTCCCTTTGGTTTTGAACATATTGGAGGTGAATAACGAAACTTGAATTTTGTGCTAGGAAATGTTATGGGGAACCCTCCCTTAATGATGGTAATTGGGACCAGAATTTTTGTCACTAAGTGATGCAGTCATAAAGCAGAACATTATATGACTGTGCTGCTTAGCAATCACAGTTTCGACAGACCCTGGTTACCACTGTTAAGTGAATCATCACTGTTTATTAAGAAAGGACCTCGTGTTACCATGACTTCTGACTTCCTGTCGGCTTACTCATTGACTTTGCTGGTAGAAAGGCAGCAGAAATGGTTGCAAATTATAATCATGTGACTGGGATGCTGCAACAGTTAGAATGAGCATCTATATCCTTATCACATGATCATGGGGGTGGGTGGGTACTGCCACGGTCTGAACTGTGAGGAGGCATTGTAAAACTCTTAAGTTCATATGATCTCTGAATGAGTGGTGTTAACTGAGGGCCACCTGTAGTTAGCGTATTCTTTAGGTTAAGATTTATCACTGTGATTTAAGAAAATTCTTTAGACATCCTATATCATATTTTCCAACCTTGGCCACTTTGAGATGTGTGGCCTTCAATTCCCCAGTTCTCAATGCTGGGATTTGAAGTCCATACATGTTAAAGTTTCCAAATTTGGGAAACGCTGCTGTAAACAAATATTGCAATGATTTAAATAGGAAAGATGACATTACATGATGAACAGTCACAATAACAAAGGACACCAAAACAAAATTAACAGCCACAAAGATATTAATTTTAAAACTGTAAGGCTCCTACGCTAAATAGGTTCTTATAAAAGGTTTGAGTGAACAGAAAAATGTTTACTTAGCATCAGCAAGAACTCAGGAGTGATACCAAGAAAGTCTGTTGTGTACCTAAAATACCATTGCTAAAAACCAAAGGTAAAAAAGTAGGTTCTGACTAAATTTATTGGCAAACCAAGCCAGTGAGTATAATGGAGGCACCTCCTAGCCGTATCTTGCCTCTTCTGATATGCTTGAATTCAGAAGAATGATGACTTCTCTTTACCATTTCTTTTATCATTGATTGATTTTTATGTGTGTGTTTGCTCTTCTTAACCCAGTAAGAACACACCTGTAGGCAGAAGTATTCTGAAGGCTTATTTTGGAAACTCGGTTCCCCCTGTGCCTCTCCTCCTCTGGATCAACCTTCATTCTGGAGGCCATGTCTTCGTTTTTCCATCAGACCAGTCAATTTCTGAAACAAGTATTCTTGCCTGGATTGAAAAACTAAAGACCAAACAAGAAGCACCGAGGGGTAAGTAATCAGAGACAATTAATCAAACCTGCTTTGGTTTTTTGTTCAGTTTGTTTTCACTGTTTCAGATTTTAAAAAATTGAACTTGAATGGAAAAGAATGTTACCATTAACCTCTAGCTAAAATTTATATTTTCATCCATTAATGTACAAGGGGAGACGTGTGACTTCCTCTCCGCCGTGAGACACTGGCCCGGCCTGGCTGTTTCTCTCCGCTGCTGCTGTTGGCGCCTCCATGGCCTGCTCAGTGCTCTCGCAGTTAAATTTGGCAGCTTCACAATGGGACAGACCGAAGAAGCGCCCGCGAGACCTAGAGAGTGCCCGAGAATCAGAATGAGAGAGAGAGAGATATGAGAGAGAAAGAGACAAAGGGAGAGATGAGAGTGAAAGACAGAGAGAGAGAGATGAGAGAGTAAGAGACAGACAGACAGACAGACAGAAAGAGATGAGAGAGAGAAAAACATGAGAGAGATGAGAAAGATACAGAGAGAGAGATGAGAGAGAAAGAGAGAGATACAGAGAGAGATGAGAGATCCTGGTGTTTTGTTTTCTGTGGGAAACGGGTCCAAATGACTCTTTGAGTGTTTAAGGTTGCAGAAACAGGCGGCCAAGCTA
>JANHFL010004770.1:11733-27656 GCA_032468155.1 Oxyrhabdium leporinum
GATTCATATTAGTGGTCCGCGGGATTTAAAATTATGAATTTGGTGGTCCCTGAGGTCCGAAAGGTTGGAGACCCCTGCTTTGGAACAACTAAAACTGGAAGCAAGTAGTGAACCACAAACTGCTGTTAGCAGAAACGCTTCCACAGGTGGGGGAAAAATGATTTGCACAGATAAGAGCAGGAAGGGATTATGAAAGAAGACAAAGGTTAGCTACAGATACAGAGAATGGTGTGAAGGATCCAATTAGAGGGAGAAACTGCCAAGTGAAAGTGACATCACACTGTAAGAAGTTCTGGGCTTTGTAAAGAAAAAGAACACACTTCAGAGAAGGAGGAAGTCATCTTGTTTCCTGGTAGTGGGTTGGACTCTTTGGTTCTCGATACACCCAGCTGTGCTGGGAAGAAATTGAATCCATGGATAATGAGAGCCAAACAAATACCTCCTCAGAAAATCTTCTCTTAAGAATTTCCCCTTATTCCTGCTTCCTTCTCCCTCCCTTCCTCATTCTCCTTTTTTTGTTTTGTAATCAATTTCAGAGATGTTCTTATTTTCTTTATCCTCACCATAAGAATCTGTACATCCCTGAATGAACAGCTTCATTTTCATTTGCGGAATCTTCTGTTTTCAAACGTGGAATGGAGTTAGAACATTTTAATGTCGTCAGGGGTTAGAAAATTGACTGCTTTAAGAAAAGCGAAAGAGCTTGAAATTGCCAGAGGTCATGTACAGCTTGTAAAGATAAACCTTATTTAACAGCCACTTCATAGAATACCCTGGATTGTTGTTGTTTTTTCCGCTCAGGGCATTAAGTCGTTCCTGCAAGTAATTTGACCCATGATTTGGCATTACCGATATTTCTGAAATTTTTAATATCAGCTAATTGTTCTTTAGTTGTGGATCTAAGTTAGTTTCCCAATATGAACATGGCTCTTCACAGAAAAATCCATCTTCTCGCTTAGTGGAGGACATAATTAGCCTATAGAAATGAAAGGGGTCAATTGGAGGGAGGGCAGAGGTATTATTCATTTATTAATTTTACATGCCATCTATCCAGTCAGCAACTCAGAGGCATGCCTTTTTGATGGCAATCTCCATGTTACGGATATGGATCATGTTCCCTGATGTTCAGAAGGGCGCCTTTTAAATTTCAAGCGTTTATTTTATCTCCAATGATTGCCTGTTGACACTCTCTGCCCTGGCAATATAATAAAGCACACTTTTGCAACTTATGGTATGCTTCTGTAATACCTATGACAAAGACATTATTGTAGACAGATGTAATAATAATAATTTGCTAAATTTATATGCTATCCGATTCCCAATGACTCTGGGTGGCTTACAGTTGTTAAAACGTTTTTAAAAACAGAACAATACAGCAAACACAAAACACTACAAGCCAAAGAAACAACAATGGCAAGGAAAATAAGCCCAGAGGGGAACAGGATGGGGGGGGGGGGAAGGAATATCAGTCATTCTCTCCAAAGCCCTGGGCAGATAGCGGGATTTTTAAGGCCCTTTGAAATGTCAGCAGGGTGGAGGCCATTCAGCTCTCTGGGGACCGCATCTTTGAGGGAACTGAAGGTTGGTGATTCCACCGAGAAGGCACATATCCAGGATCTCAATAGAACTTGGAGTGCACCAATCCTGCCGGATCAAACTATTGGACAGATATTACAGGAAACAGGTGGTCTATTAAGTAACTAGGCCCTATGACATGTAGAGTTTTATTGGAAGCTACCAGTATCTTGAATCACATCTAAAAGCAAACTAGTTACCCCAGTGCAGCTTGGGTATACTGAGGCATGCCCATCACTGCCTGGGTTGCTACGTTCTGGACCAGCTGAAGCTTCTGGTTGGTCTTTGCATATTTCATCATTTGGACATAATCACTATTAAGGTGTTTAAAACACCTTTGCTAGTTACTAGGTGGCTGCTATGCAGTCTTAGAGCCTTCATATATGGCTTGCAGACTTCCTCAAAGCAACTGTTTTTGAAAACTGAATTCTGATACACAGAAGTACAGAACTCTTCATATTGTTTAGATTGACCCATCAGTTATAATTGGAGGTTAATCTTAACCTAGATTTCCTCTAGAAATGTGAATTTCAGAAATGTTAGCTGCCCAGGGAATTATGGGAATTGAAGTCAACATATCTGTGGTATGCCCAAGTTGGGGAAATCTGCATTAGGAAATCTGATACTTCGTTGTTGTGTGCTTTTCCTCTTCTTAGCTACCTTGTCTGAGAAAGAGTGGAAGCCCCGCCTTCCTGCCTACGACTTCCTGAGTATGGTGGAACCCACACTGCCTGAATTTACTATTTATACTCAAGAAAGTATAAGTATCCGTCAGGAGGAGATCCTAGGAGAAACAAAGGCAGAAGCCGCAGTGACAAAGAAGCCCACAAAAGACTCCACTCTGGAGGAACTGAAGCCAAAGAAGCCAACTGGAAGGACCTTACGAAGGACAGCTCCACATCTGGGAGCAAAGGGGAAGCAGCCTAAGCACCATTCAGAGTTATAAAGTAATGTCAGATCTCTGGATAGTTTTTGGAAGTAGAGGATAGGACAATGCAGAGGTCTAGAGACAGCAGTTAACGTTTCATTAATATTTATTGAAGACAGATGTGAGATGGTGCAGTGGTTAGAATGCAGTATTGCAGGCTAATTCTGCTGTCAGGCAGGAGTTTGATCCTGACCAGCTCAAGGTGGACTCAGCCTTAGATCTTTCTGAGGTCAGTAAATCGACCCTGATTGGAGGCAATATGCTGACTCTGTAAACCACTCAGAGTGCTGTAAAGCACTATGGACAGTATATAAGTCTAAGTGCTACTGCAATTGCTAACGGTGAGATATGTATAGGTGTAATAGGCCAATTTTCATACAGAAGGAGATCTCCTAAAATTTGTATGATTATAAAACAACCAAAATGCATTGTCCAACCTTTTTAGCATTTTTCTGCTATATGCGTTTTCTTTGGAAAGGAAATGATTGAAGGTGTTGAAGAAAAGACAGAAGGGTAACCAATGGAGAAAGCTATAATCTGAATTACATTTAAGTGAGGCAGGGTGATTGAACATGGATGCACATGCCCACACATCTGGAAGCTATTATTTTTTTAAATCCCAAGAGTTTAGGGCTAATCTGGACATGAAGATGAGAAATATGTTATTACAGAAGCTCTGGTGTTTATTTTAAAAGAGTCATTGAGTACAGAAAGGCAGTTCAAATCCTCAACTTCCACAGCAACAGCCCCAAAATGCCACAAACAAAGCTGCGTCTGTACGCTATTTGTAACACCACGGAGGCCAGAATAGCAGAACAAAAACACTTATACAAAGTTTTTGAGAGAAGTGGATACCCACGAAACTTCATCCAAAGATGTCTACATACAAACAATACAAACACCCAAAGGAATACAACAACCACAACAAGAACAACAACGACCAGACGAATCACAATTCCCTACGTACAGAATGTTTCAGAAATGACAGCAAGATTACTACATCCACAAACCAACCTCAGCTCTCAGATGGACCCTGTCAAAACCGAAAGGGGAAACAGAAACAAACTGAAGATCAGGCGTCATATATATCGAATCCAGTGCAGCAACTGTGGAAAGAACTATGTTGACCAAACAAGAAGAAAATTATCAACCAGACTGCATGAACACTTCCTGGTTATCAAAAGACATGACCCACTATCCCTCATGTCCGCCCATGAAGATTCAGAAAGACACAAATTTGATCTAACTGGGACTACAGTTGTAGCTCGGGTGAAATCAAGGAGAGAAAGAGAATTCTTTGAAGCCTGGTTCTCCATCAATAAGTCAATAAACAGACATATTGACATAAATCCAGTCTACCAATCGCTGAGAACGAAAGAACTGCAACAATCACGATCCCGAAGGTAGCATTTAAAATGAAGAAACAGGCACCCCACTACGCAACAGCAAAAATCACAACCCATCAGTTCACAAGAAATCAGACCACGTCTCAATAACAATAATCAGCCACTCCAACCGACCAAAACCAGACCATGACTCAGCAGTATCCAAACAAATTTATATTGCGGTACTTAAAACCAAAGACCATGCCTCAGTAACAACAGCCAGCCAATCCAAACAGTCCAAAGTCAGACCATGACTCCGAACAAACAACATCCACACTAATTTGCATCACATAAAAAGATATTTAAAGGCCAGTGCTCTGACAGACGAGCACACTTCAAAGGGCACCGACGATGTCTCCTCGAATGGTGACAAAACATTTGCAACCAAATTGCCAAGCTTGGAGCTCAGCCCAACATTCCAACTACCAATCTGAGCTACTTATATTCAAATATATTTCAGGGTCAATAGCAGTTTCTCCCATTCTGGCTCACTTGAAATAAGGCCATGTAAGGTTCCAAGTCTACAGAATGGTCTAATGGCCCTTAAGCTGGGGGCAATAAAGCCCAATCTTCTGGGCTTTAGTGGTACAAGATTATTAAGCTATCAGTATTGTATGTGCTTGGACCTTACCAGTTTAATACAAAGATGTGAAAAATTGGAATAATGGGAACCAAATAACAGAAAAATCTTAATTTAGGCTGAGTCTGGAGTAGTACTTCTCAACCTTGGCAAGATTAAGATGTGTGGGCTTCAACTCTCAGAATTCCCCAGCCAATGAGAAGTCCACACATCTTAAGGTTGAGAAACACTGGTCTGAAGTCCCAAAGATGCCTTTCCAAAAGACAACTGGACTTTCTTGGTATTTTCCTTGAAAATGTTTTGTTTCTTATCCAGGAAGCTTCTCCAGTTCTGATCTGGAGTGTTGGAGAATGAGCACAAGAAGGAGCCTGGAGATGATAACCCGACCCCCAAATCCTGCTGTACTTCCCTGATTGGTGGATGATTTTTCCATTGACTAACATGCTAAAGAAGAAGGGCAGCAAAGCCAGAGAAATCAATCAAGAACTGTGTCTCATGTGCATAATCTGGACAGCTCAATTTAGCGGTGAGTTAGAATAGAGCCAAGAGAAGCAGAATAGGGGTTGTTTCTTGTTAAAGTAGTCTGTAGTTTTGGGGGGGTTTCTTTATGCAGTGGATCCATGGGCATCCAACCCCTTTCTCCAGTTCTCCATTAAGTGCTAAGGGAAGTAGAACGTTGGAATAGATCCACCAGCTCAGCTTGATGTTTGTTCTGCTATCCAGCTGCTTGACTTTACAGCTGTGGCTACCAAGCTAACAGTATTATTAATGGATTGATTTGGGTCCAATGTCCTCTGCTGAGATTGATGACTGTTTTGGCTAACCAGAAGCCAGCTGGATGAAAGCTGTGATGTCAGGAAAATGAGCAGGATGCAGTTGCTGGGAAGTTGGTCTCCTTTAACCAGGCCTCTGTCGTCTCCCCTTTAGGACAGCAAGGGGAGAATTAAATCTTAAAGGGCCTTGGCTCTTTTTATATCTGAATATATGGTGGTTTCCCTGAGGGAAGAGGAGCATTTGGCTAACTATTTTAAATAAAAGCTGAGGAAATAACAGGTTGAAACTCAAAAATATAAGAAATGCTTTAAATTAATTCAATATACCAGTGCAGGTGGTCCTCGACTTACAACAGTTCATTTAGTGACCGTTCAGAGTTACAACAGCATTGAAAAAAAGTGATTTACAACTGTTTTTCACATGACCATTGGAGCATCCCTATGGTCACATGACCCAAATTCAGACCCTTGGCAATGGACTCATGATGGTTGCAGTGTCTCGGGGTCACATGATCATCTTTTGCGACCTTCTAACAAGCAAAGTCAATGGGGAAGCCAGATTCACTTACCAATCATGTTACTAACTTAATAACTGCATTGATTCACTTAACAATGGTGGCAAGAAAGGTTGTTAAAAATGGGGCAAAACTCACTTACCAAATGTCTTACTTAGCAACCCAGAAAGTTTGGGCTGAGTTGTGGTCATAAGTTGAGGACTAACTGAATTTCCCAATCTCAGCAAGTTTAAGAACTAACTTCAACTGCCAGAAGTCCCCAGCTGGCACGCATTAGACTATCTCGCTCAACTAGTACATTGCCAACTTGACTGGGTTTCACATTCTGTTAACCTATAATGTATTTTTAGACCTTGGTTTAGTTGCACAAATACTGTTTTTAGTAAATCATGGTTTATGGTTTAGTATGTGAATGCAGGTAGTTGAGATTTAGTCAGTATCATAACTAAACCATAGTTTAGGATTGTGTGTAAACCCAGTTGCTTGCTACATTTATATAATATGCTTACCCATGCTTACCTACATTCATATAATATGCTTACCCACTTAACCATGTTTTACTGCATTAATCCATGACATCCACTGTCTCATGCTAACAACGTGGGCTGGATTAACTCTAGATAGTTCATCTAGAGAGCCAGTTTGGTCTAATGGTTAAGGTGATGGCTTAGCAACCAGGAGACCATGAATTCTAGTCCTGACTTAGGCATGAAAATTGGCTGGGTGACTTTGGGCCAATTACGCTCAGCCCAATGCACTTCACAGCATTATTGGGAAAACAGGAGAAGGAAGGAGTATTAATTATGTTCGCCGCCTTGATATACTTTACTTATAAAGTAATAAAGACAGGATAAAAATCAAATAAATAGACTCGGTATATGAAGCCAAAATTTGGTTGGCTACTGTGTGAGTTAGACTGTTGTCTGAACATAGGGAGAGTCCCTACCCAGGTTTCAAGCAAAATGTTTCCCAAAGTGCCTTGGAATTACTGCAACCCCTCAATTCAACCCTGTCTGAATGCAAAGCCTGTGCCATACACTGCTGAGTTACAAGAACTTGTATTTCTGGTATGGGTTAGTAACTTATAACAAAGACTGGTACTGCCAAGGATGCCTTGGGGAAAAGAACATAGTCCTTGCCAGTCAGAAAAGTTCCACATTGAGTACATTGCGGTTTCGCATGTCAAGCGCCTCTTATGATGTTTGTATTGTTCATCTTTTATATTATTGCCCTGCCTTATAAATGTGATTCATCTGGCAAAAATGAGGCCAATACGAATTCAGGCCAATACTGTTTTTGACAGTTTTAATGGAGCTGTGTCATCCAGCCTGGCTGAAGGCCTGGCACATAAAATATAAAATATGAGTACTTTTTATGTTTGGAAAGATGACTCTTAAAAGTGTTTACAAGCTCTTGGGGAACAGTAGAAAATATATGGATATGTCGTGCATCTTCTTAACTGACTGACTGAGGTTTTAAACCTTAAAATTTAAGAGCCCAGAACACTTGATCATAAACTTTAAGTTCATTTCCCAACTTGATAGCTCCCCCGTGCGTTGGATTTCAGATCCCTTAATCCCTAGCCAACAAAGTGAGAAAATAGCTTTTAATAGAGATCTATGCTTATTTTAATTCATGTTGTGAACTACCAGGCTCAATAGTTTACATTCTAAAAATGAGTTGAAGTTACTTAAAAGAGAAACGTTTCCTATCCTTAATCTCCCTGCTTCCTAAGCAAACTCAGGGGTGAGATACTTCTGAATAACACAGGATGCGATGGAACTAAAGGGGGAAGGAATGAAAAATATACCTTCAGTGAATGTGATTGAGTTAACAGAAATGTACAGCAAGCGATATCATGTGTTTTGGGCGGGTCAGGCACTAATCATGGAAAGCATTAAAAGCGATATCCAACCAGTTGACAGATTTTTAAAATGCTATTGAGAGTTGGATCTTATTAATATTTAAATGGGAGATTACCCAAAAATGTCAGTGCCAAAGACTAGCCTGGGAATTAAAAAAAAATATCTTAAAAGAAGGAAATGGAAACCATTTTCATTGTATTGGCCAGGAAAACTACATGGTTCTGGTCATTAGATCATTAGATCATTAGAAGCTGAACCTGACTCAGAGGATTTTAGTATATGTTCAAAATTTGAACTGTATTGTTGAAATACGTTGTTTATATTAATTTGTAAGATTACAAACGTAGTGTTTAAATTCTGTTTTCTTCTTTTTTGCAAATTACAGAATGGATGGGTTCAAACCTTAAAAGGTTCCTGTAGACCAGGGGTGGCAAACTCAATTTCATTGAGGGCCACATCAGGGCTGTGGTTGACCTCGGGGGGGGGGCAGGTGGGCGTGGGCAATTGGTGGGTGTGACCGACTGGGTGGGCGTAACCAGCTTGACGCCACACTGGGTATGGCTGACTGGGTGGGTGTGGCCAGCTTGACGCCACTCCCCAAACTGCTGGCATGTTTCCTCTTTGCAATGGGTAGACCAGGCCAAAGCCACACTGTCCCAATGTTTCCTCTTTGCATTGGGTAGACCGGGACGAAACCGCGTTGGCCTGATGTTTACTCTTCTCACTGGATAGACTGGGCCAAAGCCACGCAGGCCAGCCCCTTACATTTTCCAGGATGGCCCCATGGGCTGGATCCGACCACATTGTGGTGCTTTGACACCCCTGCTCTAAACTAAGAGTTCCTGATACAGATCCTATGGGTATGATATGTCCACAGATATCCTTTTTTGGACCTTCCCATTTCTTTTTATCCTCTCTTTAAAATTACATTTTTAAATTTTAAATTCAAGTGGTTTAACGCATGTCCTGAAACAAACCTCTGACTTTCCAAATCACATTTCCCTGAGTGCCATTGGACACTTCATACGGTCTTTGAGATACTCTCAATAAAAAAGGTGAGTGGCTGAAATGTAGCACTTCATTGGATAATATAGCAGTAGCACTAAGACTTAGTACTAAGACTTCACAGTGCTTTGCAGCCCTCTCTAAGCAGTTTGCAGTCAGCATATTTCCCCCCAACAATCTGGGTCCTCATTTTACTGACCTTGGAAGGATGGAAGGCTGAGTCAGCCTTGAGCCAGTAAGAATCGAACTGCTGGCAGTCAGCAGAGTTAGCCTGCAATACTGCATTCTAACCACTGTGCCACCATGGCTCTTATGCCTGCTTGTTCCCCCAAAAGACAAAGATAAGGTAGAGGGTGATACTTCCCTGTGGGGAAAGAAGGTGGCACAGAGCAGCCTCATCAGTTCGTTTTCCAACAGATGGATGTATCACAATAAAGCTTTTACTGTAAAAGAAGCAGCTTAAGGCCCTCTGCTGGTGGTGAGGAAAGGACCTTCCAGTTATTCAAGGAGTTACCAAAGTGACATTGACATCACTGGATACTGATTCAGGTATTATTCTGAAAGGATCCCCAGAAACACGGGTTGTGCAATGACTGGAACAGATGCCTGTGAAGGCGAATGCTGCCGCCATCTCACAATTCATCACAAGAAGAAAGGATGTGAGTGCTTCTTGGGACATTGGAGATTCGAGTTAGGTTAAAGGCACCGGAAGCACTTACTTACATAACTATTTAGTTGAACATAGAAATGAGAAGACAAGTTTTTTGTTCAGCAGCTTCCGATCTGTGGAATATTCTCCCTTCAGAGATTAGAAAGGCCCGCAACCTTGTTAGCCTTTCGTAAAACTTTTAACAACCTGGCTATGCTCCTAAGCCTGGGAGGCTACATGCAGCAAAGGCCCTGCCTCCTGGCCTATATTGTTAACAAGCCGGATACCTTGCTTTTGTATGTACTTGCATTGGTGTTCTAATTTTTTTTTAAACTGTTTTAATGCTTTTTATGCTCTTTATTGTTTTATTTATTTTTTTAAAATTGTAATATGTTTTGAATTGTGAGCTGCCCAGAGTTATTTGCTGAGATGGGTGGCTATATAAATCAATCAAGTTTACAAACAAACTGCCATAAGATGTACTCTGGCTAAAAATTTGACCAACCTTAAAAGGAGATGACACAAATGTCTGACAAAGCTATCAAAAATGCAGCTTGTAGTACATTGAGATCCTAGTCAGTAGATTAACATGGAAGGAAAATACCTTGCAAGGAAAACATGCTTGATTGATCCTGATGTAAAATTGAGCAAAACACTAAGGCAGGTAGATCAAACCATACAATGAGTTGTAAGCAGGGTGTAGTTAATGAAAATCCCCTTCGTGTAGTTTAATGTAAGTCTCAGGCTTATTTATAAAAAACAATCATTTAGCAACTCTGGAAATACGAGTAAGAAGAAACAAAACTTTGAAGTTTGGGGAGTTAGCAAGAGACTTAACTGCTGGATTGTTGGATGGAAGCAGAGATTCTTCCTGTGTATCTTGCATAGGATTCTTCCTATACAAGATAGCTATTAAACTGAAGAAGAACTTCAGGTATTGAGCCTTATTTATGCCAATGAGACGCAGGCAAAAAACCTTTAAAAATCTTTTACTGCTGGTGCCGGAAAACAGTCATGTAGTAATTAGAAAATGTGTTTCACAAAAGCCTGGGGAGTCTCCAAAATCTTATATATAGCTGGAGGTGATAAGGAGAAGATCTCATCCCCATGCCATCTGTCGTCTTGGTTCTAGTTTTTATATACCTTTTAAAATTTTAATTGTTTCTATATCTTTTTATTGTCTGTAACCCATCCAGAATTGTCTTATCGGTGAGAGGGGTGGAATATAAATTTAATAAGTAAAAGGCAGCTGCACAATGATTGAGCAGGGACTCAGCAAAAATGAGGATATTAAGTACCAATTAGGTATTTTTTATTTTATTTATTCAATTTCTATAGCTGCCCAACTCAACTAAGTGACTTGGGTGGCTTACAATTCTGAAATTATAAAACAAACATAATTAACTTAAAAAACATTAAAACAATCAAAACAACCACAAAATAAATGGACAAAACATTATTTCAGAAGCAACAGAAATTATTTTAAGAAGTTGTACATACTCCAACACTGGACGTTTTTAAGAAGGGATTGGATAACCATTTGTTTGAAGTGGTGTAGGGTTTCCTGCCTAAGCAGGGGGTTGGACTAGAAGATCTCCAAGGTCCCTTCCAACTCTATTCTATTCTATTCCATAAGCAATAGATATTAACTATTCTGAGCATTTCAAGGGCCAGATAGGACCAAATCAAGAAAACTAAATAGAACTGCAGATGGTTGCTAAAACAGCCCAGCATTCAAATAGTCCTATAGAAAGGAAAGCCTATGTGAGCTTTGTCTCACTGTCAATGCAATCTCTATCAATACAACAGATGGACTCTAGATGCACTTACTGTGGAAAAAGACAAAGAAAAATCAGGGTGCACTGCCAAGATGGAACAATGCCACAAATGTAAGAAAATGGGTCATTTGGTAGCTATCTGTTATGGTTGACCGATGAGAGTGATTTCAAAACATGTTGATACCAATGAGCATTTCACTTTGAAACCAAGTACATGTTTGAATGATTTGCCAAATTCTGGAAAGCATTTGTAAACTAATGGCTATAAAAGTCTTCTAAAATTAATTCAGGAGTTGATATAATGATTAATTCAGAATTTGTTCTCGGGAGCTTCTGGGACATGTCCCATCCTCAACAGACTACCACATATCTTAGTAGGCCATAGCAGTAATATGTACATGATCAGATTACTTTATAACCACTACCCAGTATAGAGAGTAGAAATATGAAGTCTATGTGCTACACAGCCTACATGGTCAGATAAATGTTCTTTTGAACCAAGACAGCGAATGTTGCATCGAGAACTCTGCCCAGAAGATCTTGGAGATTCATCCAGGTCATGGTTGTCCCAAAGGTGCTTTTCATAAGGCAAATAGACTTTCTTGGGGTGTTTTTTTTTCCTTGAAGACATTTAGCTTCTCATCCAAAAAGCTTCTTCAGAACTGACAAGGGTGCAGAAAAGATTCCTGAAATAACACAGACTAAGAGAAAGCTACAGAAAAAACTGTTTCACTCACACTACCAAAATGGTATCAGTCATGCTGGTCCCCAAAGTAAGAGCAGAAGTGATGAGGATGGGCTATTGGGGGTGGGAATTGAACCAGTCACTGCAGCAACAAATACTGGTGCTCGAGAAACATGGCATCATTTGCAAATGGCATTTGCAGCATTTGCATAGACCAGATTCGGCCAAACAAAGTGATGAAAAAAGAGAGATACATCCTCCAGAATATAAATAATACTCTTCCTTGTGGGTGTTTTGTACTTTGTTTTTTGATGCTACCAACTAGATTTTGGTAAATACAATCAGACCCCAAATGTATCAAATTAATTGCTTTTTTGTGGCTTAACAAAATAAAAGAAAATGGGTTAGAAATGACCTTGAGGGGGTCTTCTAGTCCAACCCTCTGCTGAAGCAGGAGACCCTAAACCATTTCAGACATAGCTGAGTTTTTCAGACATAGCTGAGTTTTTATTCCTTCCCATCACTCTCTACCTTCTTGTTGGATTGGTTGTCTTAGGGTTTATGCTTGGAATTAAGTCCTAAAGATCCTAAAGATTGGGCATCTTCCTCCCTCAGTTTTATTTTAGGCCCTTTGGATAAGCTGAGCCAGTTGTTTTCTGAATACATTCTTCCCACTTCTTGTGAGAGGGAGCTCTTGCCTTGCCCGAAGCCGTTCTTGTAGGTAATGCAGACTGCGGTCTTGAATGATGGTTGTGTGCAGGCTTGGAGGAGGCTTAACAAGGCAGGACCTTCTGATTTGAACCCAGGGCACCATCCTGCTGAGAGTGGGGAGAAGGGGGCGGGCAGATCAGGCTTCTGCTTACTTCTGGGTTGAGATCAGAATGGAAATCAGGTTTCTGGGTTGTTGGTACTCTCTGAGCTTGGTTGTTGTATTGTGGATGTCTCATTACCAAACTAGGTAACATCATCAGTGCTAGTATACTTTGATAATGAAAGATCCACATGAAAACAACCAAACTCAGAGAACATCAACAACCCGTCAATTCAATCCTGAGCTACAAATGTTCTCTTTATCAATTACATTTATTACACTGTTTAAGGCAATTGATGAAGAATAAAGATGAACCATAATGGCTATTACTATGTCTGATTGGGAAAGTATTCTTTCCGGCACTTGGTGCAGGAAACATGAATGCAGGGTTATTGTTTCTGAGTCAGGGATTCAATGATCTTTTTGGCTGATGTGGGAATAAAAGGCTGAACTAAACAGATTTGACTCAGCAGGGAGGGGTCTTTCCACTATCTTATGAGCCATGCTGTCCTAGTACCCAGATAATCAGTTGTGACTTTGAAGAAGTATAGGTAGCACACAGAAGAACAAATAAATTTTGTAAACTCTTTTTGGGAGGTCAGTGCTGTAAACCACATGTTTCCTGTTTTTCTGTTTGCCCCACTTTTGCCTATAATGCCTGCTCTATCATTTGTTGATAGGCAGGTTGTTACAAAGAACACCATTAATTTCCATATTGTGTTGCATTAAACTTCTCCTCACTTATGGCAGGAGAAGGTCTAACTGATGGGGGGAAAATGAGCTTTGGAAAAACCAGAGAATGAAATTTACTTTGATAAATGGTAAGAGATGGCCAACATATGGTCAACCTCATTTCTTGCAGGAACTGTTGATCCCACATAATCTTTGACTGGCATAGCAGACTCCATTTTTCTTCCTAATGGAAGAGCCACAGCAGTTGAAAATACAAAGCTATTCCTGAGTGGGGAGATGTTCAGCCAAAACATACTGAAACATTTGAATATAGAGGCAGAAGCCAAGGTAGACATCTCAATACAATGTTCTCATAGTAATGAGTCTCAGTAAAAATGAAACTTTTCTATAGTTCCAAAATCTACTTACTGGGTTTATAATCTATGTCATCACCCAAACCTGAAGAAATCTATAACTCTTTAATTGTGAGCAAGAGGTGTAAGCCCCCAAGCTAAGCATAAACTTATATGCAACATTTTTCAATGCAGGAAAATAGGTTCAAGGTACCCATTCAGCCTGTTGCACATATATTCACTGTATACATGTTAAAAATATGATACTGTACATATGGGATCCATGTTATC
Source organism: Oxyrhabdium leporinum (assembly GCA_032468155.1). NCBI lineage: Eukaryota > Metazoa > Chordata > Lepidosauria > Squamata > Cyclocoridae > Oxyrhabdium > Oxyrhabdium leporinum. The sequence continues at coordinate 25,599 of JANHFL010004770.1, forward strand.
CTTCACACTGATGTGTCTACCTTAGTCTTCTAATTAGCTCTTAAAGATTTGTTGAAACCATAACTTAGAATCTCCAGCCTTCAGAACATACTCTGAGGACACAGGTGGTGAGGGAATATTTTATATGAGGGAACAAAGTGCAAAATGCAACCCAGATCCATGTGTAATCTATGAACAATCTTGTTCAGAAAGTGTCCAATTTGGGCATATGTTCAGAGTACGATTTATTTGAGAAGAAACAAAGTATAGGAGAAAAGCAGGCAGAACTGGGGTGGGGGGTGGAGTTAAGCACATCATTAGTTTAGAGCCCATTGCGTTCCCACAAATGCTCCAAGTCAAACCTCTCCTGAATTCCATTGATCCTTATCTGGCGCCAATTTAACGTTGAACTTATTTGATCAGTTTCTTGTGTATAAATCTTTAATATATCTATGCTGCAACCTTACAAATGGTTCTGATTTTTCCAACTGACACAATCCTTGTAATGCCTATCCTAAAATAGGTTTCGTGTAGCTTAACTTCCAACTCCTTGCTTCCAAAATGGGGGGAGGATGAGAAAGTCCCAGCCACAACTACATATATAAAAGAGTCGTGTTGCTTTTCTTCATTGTTCTCCCTTTGCACCTCCAACCACTCCTGACACTAACCTGGCTTATAGCTGTTATAGCAATGCTATAACAGCAAGTCAGTTACTAGATGAAATAAAGATGACAAATTCTCTTTGAGACAGATTATTTTTAAATTTATTTAAAGCCCAGTCATTCTACATTCCACCCAACATTTGTGGAGATTATTTTATTAGCAGGAAAATGGCCCTGGAGCTCACATGCTGGAGAAATTGTTTAAACCACACGGGCAGGAGTGTCTGCAGGCATAGTAAAAGTCAAGAGAGTAGTTGCAACATTGCAATCAGAAGTCTGCCTGTTTTTTATGTGCATTGTAAATCTTCGATCACACTGTTGTAGTCACCCTTCTGATTTTATTCTTTTTACTACAATCTAAAGATAGCCTGCACACTGTTAACAGTTGCCCAGTTTTCTGCAGCTTAGGATCTGGAAGAGGGAGCTGACAGGTCAAGAGATGGTGCTCTAGACAAAGGGCCAAACTCATTGGCTCTAGATTTGAATCTGAAGATTGCAATGATCACTGAAGTGATTGAGTCTAACTCTATACTCAGTGCAGGAATCCAAACTGAAGGATTCGTGACATATGTCTTCCTAGCCTTAAACAATCCATTGTTTAAGAAGTTGTGGTAAAATGTATTTTGGATTCCCAGGAGGCTAAGGCTGAATTCCCGAGGGAGGCAGCAAAGCTTGGAAAGTTTGGTTGGCAGGAAGAAGGTTAAAATGGCTCCTCTTAGCTATTCCCAAAGTATATCTATAGTTATGCAATTAATAACTGACATAAGCACACCACTTCTCTGAGGAATTGTTTCCACAGTCAAGCTGTTTTTATTGTAAGGATGTTATGTTATCCTTAACTTAAAAATTCTGATCAGATCTTCCTAAGCATTAGCAACTCTTCACTCTTAGGAGAACTTGGCTTTCTGCAGCAGATGATCAGAAATAAAAACATTTTATTTTTTGCTTTTGGGAAACCATAAATTTGTATTTTGAAAGAATAATCAGTTCTCAAGCTGTGCCAACGAAAGGATCCCTTAGTTTCCCATTGGTGCTATATTTAAAACATGATTTACAACCAAGCAGGGATATAAATAGGAGACATTACTTTTTCTTATGTTCTCCTGAAATACCACCTGGTTAAAAACCTCTGGCACCTTAAAATTTATTTGATGATCAACCTGCAAAATTATACATTCTTGGAAAAGATATATCACCCGCAAACTATCTCTAAAAATGCATCTGAATAAATTTCCTGCTTCTTAATTTTTTAAAGAAATTACTAATAGATATAACCTTGATAATCATCATGAACCCAGTTCTGGAAAAATCAAGTTTACAATAATTTGCCAGGAACATCTGTTGATGAGCCTAGGTGGCGCAGTGGTTAGAGTGTTGAACTGCAGGCCACTTCTGCTGATTCAATCTAGCGGTTCAA
>JANHFL010004770.1:63375-85541 GCA_032468155.1 Oxyrhabdium leporinum
TGTGAATGCTCCAACACTGGAAGTTTTTAAGAAGAGACTGGATAACCATTTGTGTGAAGTGGTGTAGGGTTTCCTGCCAAAGCAGGGGGGTTGGACTAGACCCTTCCAACTCTGTTATTCTATTCTATTCTATTCTATTCTATTCTATTCTATTCTATTCTATTCTATTCTATGCATTAAACTATAATAAAGGTGCTCATGGATTGGCAAGATCTGGGAACCCATACATTTTTTTATAGACCAATGGCCTGGTACGTGTAACTATGGGTTGTTCAACAGAACTGTAACAAACAGTGGCATAGCACACTGTGTGAAACTAGTCCATATCCACAAAGCTGCTTTGCCCTGTTTCTCTCAGAGGCACAGGAATTCATGCTGCCCTATATCTTATTTGTCCCCATAGATAATTTTTATTGCACTCCTGGAGCAGGTCTCTACTGCACTACTATTCATAGAGTTTTAACATGCAATATTCTAATATTCTAAGGGCCAGGATTTGTGGTTCTATCAGCTGAAATTTCAGCCCTGATCAATATCATCATCCATGTGAAAATTTGTTTCCAAGTGACAACACGCTTGTAATTTCCTGTATTACGTGGTGGGTTTTTTTTCCATTTTTATTTTACTCTTGGTCAATAGATATTTTCCCTCTGCTCTGTGAAACTGTCAGTCAGTCAGATGATTATTAGTTAGAGGTTTTCTAATTCTTGACTGCCATCTAGCTGTTGTCCAGATATGTGCAATCGCTAGATCAGAGCTAGAACATTTTACATGCTTAAGCATTTGGATTGCCTCTGATTAGTTAGCAGCAAGATGCATTTTTTATTATAAGACATGTGGCAAAAATCTGGAATGCTCTTAGGTATTTGTTACAAGAGGCTAAATATTAAATATCCAAACTTGCAAAATTCTCTGGTTAGGGTCACATTCTGCTAAATCATCCTGTTTTGATTTCCAGCTTACTCTGTCCCCATAATCAATTGAATGAATAACGGTTAAAGAAACTAAGTCATTGGCTCATCTTATTAAATTGTGGATGCAAAGTAATGAAGTATCAATTACAAAACATCACAAATCTGTCTCTTCAAATGAGTGGAAGTATTAAAAGTGCATGCATATATTTCCTAGAAACAAACATTTAGCAGAATTCTGGAATATACCTGTATTCTAGTTTACATGTACTATAAAAATAGCTAAAAACTTGACATTGTCAATTTCTTGTTCTTTTTTTTCCAGATAATATCTCCATAATATCTGAGCTGCAGAAATATCAAAGGCTGACCATAACTGTTTTATTGCACTGGGCCAATCAGGCAATGATAAGAGTACTGACAGTGGAGAAAAATATAATAAGCCATTAAAGGTTAATATAGTACTCAGTCAACAATGTCCAGACAGGTGTGCCCAGGAAATCCAGAGGTATCAAAGTAAGCTTTGTATGTGTCTTAATCCTTTTTTTAAAATCACAGTAATGAATTGTGTGAAAAAATAATAGATTTTCTGTTTGTATCAAGTCAAAATCCATGTGTTGTAACAGTTATGGCAGGCTGAAAGGGAATAACTCTGCAATCCCTTTAATCTTGTCCAATGCAATCTTTTATATGTCGACCTGGAATTCAATTTGATAAGCGGGGTTGGGCCAAGCAGAGCAATAGGAGATCCATGATGATCATCTGTACAGTCCAAATTCTGGCAATTCGTGGCAGTCAGAAAAAAAAGAGGCAAGTAATTTTTCTTCAGTTTTCTCTATTTTTGTGCCCACCCTCACACAGCATTCCTACTGTGGGCAACCTATGGAAGAGAATTAATCAAGTGAAGAAACTGCAAACATGTCAGGTGTTTAAGTTCACACCATCCCACATTTCATGAATTCAGCAGACATTGCCAAGATTTTGATGATTTCATCTTGAGATCTTACAAGAGTTGGTGCAACAGGGCCAAATTCTTATAGGCTTTCATGCGAAGTTTCAGATTTGTCATATTTGAACCATTTCAATACAGTACATTTATATTATTATAATTTTAACTTTGGATTCGCTGTTGATGGCAATTGAGAGAAGGAAAAAAGATACTTCGTATTTGCAAGCACTCTATTGCTGCTTCCCATCTACCGGTAGGTTTGTTGACATATATGTTGAGGAATGGCTCAAAGGAGAAGAATATGGTCCACAGTGATTCTTTATATTCCAGCATCTTAACCTTCCACTGCTGGTGTACAGAATTGCACTGAGAAGAACTGGTTGACAGCAACCTCTAGCAAAGGTTGGTCACTGTGCCAGCATTTTTCTACCTCCATTGGCCAAATGTCTGGGAATTGCTATTTAAGCTCTAATTCCAGGGACAATAATGTTGCTCCCTTATTATATATTTTTTTAAAAAACAATGGACACTAGGCTTTGCAGTACTTAGGATTTGAAAGCAAAGAAGAATTCCATACGCCAAATGGAACTTTTGATTGAATCCCGTTTAGAGCTCAGGAAATCAGCTGCAGTCCTAGGTATAAGAAGCTGAGAGAATTACAGTCCAAAACTCTGTGACTTTCTAATAAGAGAAAGTTACTTATTAGAAAGCCACAGCCACTGTTACTGTTCTTTAGATGAAGATGTTACACTTCGGCTGCCCTTCCTTTAGCTCCTGTCACCTCTAATATACCCATTCTGAGGTGGGGCAATCAGAAAGGCACTCAAACTCCAATAGAATATGCATGTACCAAATATTCAGTGTATTTTTTTTCTGCTGTTGAATCAGCTTGGCTTCTGGGTAAGCTTCAGAACATTTGATGCCTGGATGCTGTTGTTCATTCAATTGCTTTTAACTCTTGGTGAACCAATCTAGGCATCATTTTTCCAGATTGTCTGTCAACAACCACTTCTTTAAAAACTCCCACCTGTGTCCTTATTAATAGCTTCTAACTACCTCTTTTCTGCTTTAGCTTTTTCCATGTGTCAGAGTCTTTGCTAGCTATACTTGCCTTTTTATTACAGCTCCAAGATATTGAACTTTGAGCTTTCTTATTAGTGTTTCTAGTTAGCATTCTGGTGTTGCTTCAATTAGTCTTCAACAATCTGTTCTTCTGCCATTCCCAGGCATTCTCAAAAATTCTGAAAAATTCTGCCCACCATTATAATTCCAAGACATCAATTGTTTCTTTGTTCAGCATTTCTGATGGTCCATCTCTCACAGCTGTATATTACAACTATGAAAACTATGGCGTTGACTATATACACTTGCATTCAAAACCAGTTTGTATTTCCACTTCAAATAGTTTAAAAAAACCAAAAAACCAAGCAAATAGTTAAAAAAAACCAAAAAACCAAGCAAATTTACCACATTGTTAAATTTGGGGGACAGTTAAAAAAATAAATAAATTATTTTCAATCTTGAACATTTCTCTAGGAAAGATAGCTGTTGCAAAATTCAGTCAATCCATTGTATTTAGTTGCATAAGCTACCAACAAAATGAATCTGCTTCCTCCTAGGCTTAAAGTTATAATTGGATTTTGTTTCTCCAAAATGAGATAATGGATGTTTAAAATTTATTTAATGGAAATATAGCAGTCAAAATGTTTGCTGTAAAAGCATTCGCTTTAAAGAATCCTCAATTTAAACATTTGTTCAAGATTACAATGACACGTTGATCATTTGAATTGTTCCTTTTCAAGGCTTTACAATATATCTGTTTAGAGGGGCCAACAAACAAGTGCAAATTGCTCTAAGTGTGGACACATGGCACACCTGTCACACACACCCCACAGAGAGAAATGAGAAAAAGAAAGAATGTGCATAGCAGCTTTTTCTAGTCCATATCCCTGAAGGCGTCTATTCCATATTCTGTATTTGTCTTTTGTGAGATTCCATGATTGGTGAATTAATATCAGCTCCCATGCTTGGGGGACGGGGTTCACATATACAGAGAAAATTCCTCTTCTCAACTTTTAATAATTTAAAACACAGATTTGCAGCATGCAAATAAAATCTGTTGGTAGAAAAGGCAATTGGAACTCAAAGTGCCCAATGTCTCTGGTAGAATATTTGGACTTAAATACATTTCTAAATGCTTCTGTCCAAATGGATCCCACCAGTCCTGTAAATTGTTACTGTAATGTGAATGAGTCCTGTGACAACTGCATCTAGGGTTTTTTTCAAGAAGCACCAGATCTAGAACAAGAGTCTACCAATGAAGCTACAGCCAGTACCACAGAGTCATCTTGGTCCCACTTTTCAACCTTAATAAACGTTGACTTGCAACACTTTGGCTTTGAAAACCATGATGTGCCATAAGAAGTCCAGTTGCATCATCTCCAGCTCCAGCCCATTTATGGTATGTCATTGGATTCTTTCCTCTGCCAAGTTCCTAGGAGCTGATCTTGGGAATGCAGAGCCTTCTTCAAACTCAGCCTCCTAGAAAACTGCTGGAGCAAACTGCGAAATATGGATGTCCGAAAAATGATGAAGACCCAGGGATCCACAATGGAATTGACAGAGAAAAAACGGAGGGCTGTAAGATCTGCTGCCTCATTTGCATCAGGGGCAAAGGCTCCAATGTAAGCTCGAATCTGTAAGAGGTAAGAGATGGAAAGACACTGTAAGACATTTATAATTGATGGGGATGTTGCATAATGAAAAGTACTCCATAGGAATGCCTGGGGATCTTGTAGGGAGCCACAGCATTGACCTCAGAGAAGAACAGAACAGAATATTCTTTATTAACCAAATGTGATTGGACGCACAAGGAATTTGTCTCGGGTGTATAAGCTCTCAGTGTACATACAAGCAACAAGGTAAGAAATAATAAATCGTAAGATACAATTTTATGATTATAAATATAACATGTTCAGAGTCTGTTAGCAAAATATAAATTTAAGCCCAGGAAGGGAAGAAGGTATTAGAAAGAAATTCAAAGTGACCCTGCCTTCCTTCTCTTTGGTGTAAGATGGAGGGAAGGGAAACATTGTGATATTATAGACTATATATCAATAAAGTCCTGGTATTTCTTGTGGAATCCTAATTTCCTAATTTGGTTTACCTCAAAGTTCTGACATGTTTTTCCACCTATATTTAAATCATGGAATAAATCATTTCTGAAGTTTCATTTATTGTCAACCAATAAAAACCTGGGCATTAGGAATGTGGCACCTTGCATTGTTTATCAGCTTGCTTAAATTGCCAAAATCTTGTACAGGTAGTCCTTGATTTATGACCACAACTGAGTCCAAAATTTCAGTTCATAAGCCAGACAATTGTTAAGAGAGAAAAGAGAAAAGTCTTTTTATGACTTTTCTGGCCATGGTTGCTAAGTGAATCACTTCAGTTGTTAAGGTAGTAGCATGGTTGTTAAGTGAGTCTGACTTACCCATTGACTTTGCTTGTCAGAAGGTCACAAAAGGTGATCACATGACCCCTGGAACACTGCAACAGTTATAAATACATGCCAATTGCCAAGCATCTGACTTTTAGATCACATGACCACGGAGATACTACAACGGCCATAAGTGTAAAAAATGGCCATAAGTTACTTTTTCACTGCCACTTTAACTTTCAATGGTAACTAAACAAATGTTTATAAATCAAGGAGTACCTGTAAGTAATCTGCAGTTCTCAATGGCTGTGCTGATTTATCAAAGATATTACCTTTAGCCACTCATGCAAACTGTTTCCAGGGGCTGCCAGTCTACTGCAATATCTCTCAAACTTAGCAACTTCAAGATGTGTGGATTTGAACTCCCACACATCTTAATATTTGCAGATTTGAGAAGCCCCAGTCTGGTGCAATAAAAGCAGCACAGATGGTTGCACTGGGCATTCAGGAAAGCAATGCTGTTTGTTACACACACAGGCTGACCTGAGAAAATCTGTCATCTTTGTTCAGATAGAGCTGAATTCTTGATTAGATGCACTTTTCTAAGAGGCCAATGAGAACAAGGCTGTACATTTTACTGTACAGGTTAATTCATTGTTGCACCTAGCATCTTGCTCTTATAAGTACTACATCACTTAAAATATAGCAAGATTCCCATTTTATTTACAAACACATTTATTAGGCAGGAGATATTCATTCAACATTTAGAAGTTTATATAATTAATTGTTTTTCCTGGCATCTAGCTTGGGCTGCTTAAGAGCAGAGAAGGCATTTTCTAGAGGGTTGGGGGTGGGGCGGCGGCGCTGGCACTCCAGTAATCCTAAAAGTGCAAGTGACTAAAGAACATTTATTGCATTTGTTGTCAGCGTGTTTGGATTTCTGGGTGTTATAATTCCAATAATTCTGGAAGACTCAGAGCGGAGAAAGGGTTGGAAAGCCAGAGGTTGCTCTGCAGAGATAAAAAAGCTATTAACTGTTAAGTTTTTGTGTCTTAAAAGCTCCCCCTTGTGGGAAAACAAAGAAAAATATTATTATATTAGCATTCCACTTGTAGAATAGACCTAGATCAGTTTCTTAACCTTTTGGTGTCACGAACTCCCTTGAGAGTCTGATGAGAGCACTTTTTATGAAAATGTATTTAAATGCATAAAATGAATACATGAATCTATATGTGTCACAAAGGCAACCAGTTATGCTCAAAAACAGTTATCAAAACATTAAAAATAAGATACATATAATAATGTAAAGTTGTGAGTTGTTTCTCATCCCCTGAAATGTGTCCATAAATCCCCGGTCATGAACTTTTGCTTTAAATCTCTGGACTACGATTCCTATCCTCTGCCTGGAAGTATTAGCTTTGCTAATTGGCAAGAATAGGAGTTTCAGCCCAACACATCTGGAAAATACCAAACTGGGAAAGGCCAAATTTTACCTTGAATGTTTCCCATGAGATCCATAATTTCTCTGACTCTAAGAGTCTAAGAGTAAAAGTAAAATTACGTTATTAGCTTTTTAAAAAATACAACAACACTCCAATCTGCAATTCTCTGCAACATCTCAGTGCATTTTGTTTAATATCCCATTTTAGAATTACAGTAGTTTCAAATCCTTATTATTTACACCACAGCAAGGGTTGGAGAGGGAGGGCCTTGGGAAAGGCATTGCCTCCCTGAGAAAAATATGAAATGTTCAAATGCAAGTGATCAATAATTTTCATTCAAGATAGTACAACTCATCAGTCCCGGGTTATTTCACCATTTGGAGTTCGCCTGTTTTACTGAATAATGGAGAACAAATTCCATGGGCATACAGGTAATCCTCAACTTACAACCACAATTGGGACTGGAATCTCAGTTGTTGAGCGAAACTCTCGCTAAATGAGGCGCTCACATGATGCTTCACTCAACTACTACAATCCTGGCACTCCCAGCTGCAGTCATTAAGCAGTCTCCTGGGTTGCTAAGTGATGGAGTGAAAGAGATGCCTGCTGAATTCAGCTCCCCTACATGTGTGAGATGGAACTACTCTAGCAGGCTACAGGGGGGAATTTCAGAATTTACAAAAGAAACCATTTAGTCTTCTTGACAGGAAACAAGATGACCCATACAAAAGGGGGAAAAATCAATCTATATACATGCAGTCTGCAAGATTTTGTATTTTGGGTCTTTGATGAGTCATTCAAAAAAGAAATCCATGAAGTGTACCAAACTGCAGGATGGTGGAACAGCGGTCGTGAACTAACCTGCCTAATGGACTTTTTGTCCTCCCAAGTGAAATCCAAGGTAGACACTGCGGTTAAGAGCTTCCTTTGGATTGGTTTTAGCAGATAGTTTCAGATGGTTTTGGTTTGTCGTACAACATACAATGGTGGCCAGAACTGATGATGATGGATATTGCCATCCTCAACCCTAATTTCTCTCTTTCTCCTCCTGTTTTCTTTTAATGCAGGTCTCCTTTTCCATAACTTTCAACACTAAAGTCTAAGCAAAGAGCAGCTCATCCAAAATGGTCAGAAGTGGGATCAGAAAAGGGTTGCGTGCGATGAGTCGGGGCCCCATTTTCAGGTGAACATAGGAATATTCAAATCTGCCCATGTATGAAGGTTTGCCTTTGGCAATTGCTACCATCTACAATAGGAAGGATGGTGCTAAAGGAAAAGGCCTCACTCATGGTAATCCTTGCTGATGGAACACCTCTCAAGGAGGATGATCTCACACCTGCTTTTGGCACTGGGTAAATAAACCATTTATTATCCCAAGCTGTTAAAATATCTTCTTGCATCAATTTGTTTTAATTGATGCTTTTATTCCAGACCACCCAAAGACATCCTCAGGCCTCTTTAGCAGCAGCTGAACAATGAGATGAAGTTGCATCCATAGGAAACAGATAATGGTTTACGCCAGGGCAAGAAGGCTGCATGGATTTCCAATCTTTTAAGAAGAGATTGGACAACATTTGTCTGAAATGATATAGGGTTTCCTGCCTGAGCAGGGGGTTGGCTTAGAAGACCTCCAAGGTCCCTTTCAACGCTATCATTCTATTCTATTCTATTCTATTCTATTCTATTCTATTCTATTCTATTCTATTCTATTCTATTCTATTCTATTCTATTCTCCTATAGTCACCATCTTTCTTTTCATGCTTTTAGTGTTCCTTGTGAGCCCACTTTAGCATTTCTTTCATTCTGTGGGCATTAACCACCTGGGGTCACCTCTCCATGGTGATTAGGCCCATCTTCCATTTCCTATGCACATATATTTTAGGTCTTAGTTCACCCAAAAAGTTCCTATGGCTCTTCAGTTGTTTCTTAAATGGCCCCACTCCATTTTTCTCTGCAGCTTCAGAGAATTCTGCTTGTTTGGACCTCAGATCTGAACTACTATTCTGGCAGTTCCATGTGGCACTTGGAATTCTGAATTTTATCAAGGAGAAATGCAGTTAGAAAGGTCTTTTGGGGTCCTCCATTTTGTTTGAGGGTGTCTCTCTGGCAAGGATAGGTCTGCACTTAGAGCTGGCTGAGAACAAACTATTTCTCCTAAGCCACTGCCTTTTCTAACTGGTTGGCTTCTCTGCTTCTACAAGAGGGTTGAGATTCTGAAATATCATTAAAGAAGGTCACAATTGAAGGTCACGACCTGCCGTTTGCCCTTAGTAAGGTTGGATCCATCTTCCTGAGTAAAGAGAGTAGCACTGGAAAAGGAGTTTCATTAAAAAGTCACAGATTAATACTGAATTTGCTTTATGTTGTACCTGAACAGGAGCACACAATATTTTGTATTGGTTTGAGCGAGGTATTGAGATTTTGGGAGGCATGCCACTAGCCAAATTTACAAAAGGAGAAACAACCAGGACAGAATTTAAACAGAGTTTGATTCATTTTGAATATCAGTTAACCAAATCTTGTTCCTTATTTTGATTATTTGATAATTTTCCCTCCTATCGCGTTAAAAGTTATAATTCTTAATATGACAAAGGTACAATTTGCTGTGAATCTTGGAGTGGTCTGGGTACCGCACATACGGATTGGGGCAGTTGGGATTGTTAGTTGCATGCAATAACAATAGTATTTAGACTTATATAGTGCTTCTTAGTGCACTATCATAGTGTTCATAGTGCTGTCTCAGTGGCTGTCAGAATATAGGGCACAATTGTTCAGAGTTATTCTAGCAGATAGGACAAGAAACAGAGAGTTGAAATTACAAGGAAACAAGAGTTAAGTTTGCACTAGATTCTAGCCGAAGTCCCTTGTACCTTCTTACATTCTGTTATTCTAAATATTGCCTTCTTGTGGCTTGACAAAATTATTGGCTTCAGATGAATGTTGTCTAGTTTATGGCTACAAATAAATTTTAGGCTTCATAGGTAACATTTGGCAGATATAATAAAGATCATTAGTTCAGTCACTGGCCTGTGCAATAATAATTTTCATAGCTGGAAAAGATCCATTTTCCTGAAGTGTTGTGACTGCCAATCAAAGTAAAGACAAGGGTTGACATGCTATTTTAAGCTATGGCTTGTTTAACTATGGTTTATTGAATAAGCTACAATTGGTTGAGTCTGCACAACACACTAAGCGATGACCATCCCTTATACTTCAAAATAATTGGGTTGGTATTGAGACTGAGATAGGCAGTCACAGAAATTGAACAAATAACCAAATCAATAAATAAATTCTGAATTAGGATGCTGGGTGGTCCCCTTCACAATAAATCAATTTACTTATGTTGAGTGGGTAGATAAGACACCAACTGTACAGAAATTGCTTGGATGGTGGCTGTGGTATTGGTAAGTACCTACATCAGGGGTGTCAAACTTATGGCCCGTGGGCTGGATCTGGCCCACAAGGTGCTTAAATCTGGCCCACAGGACCGGCCTGGAAATAACAAAGGACTGGCCCGCGGTGCCTCTGGCAGCCAAAACGGGGTGTGGGGAGGCCCCCTTGCACCCCATTTTGGCTGGCAGGGTGCTGCAGGAGGCTGTCCAGGCAAAAAATGGGGTGTGCGGGGACCTCACACAGCCCCCATGCCCCATTTTGGCTGGCAGGGTGCTGCAGGAGGCCACCCGGGCCAAAAATGGGGCACAGGAGGGCCTCATGTGGCCCCCCGTGCTCCATTTGGCTGATAGGGTGCTGCAGGAGGTGTCCGTCCGATCTCCTCCCCCCTCAGCCGGCCCATGGAGGAGGACTACAGTGCTGATCCGGCCCTAGAAGAAATCCAGTATGACATCCCTGACCTAGATGTATTATCCCCACACTTCTTGCCTTTGTCATTTCACTTTTTCTGTACTTCCCCCTCCCCACCAAATCCAATGGATTTTCCAATGATGATTTTTTTTGTAGGTTCACAGTGGAAAAGCCAATGGACTTCTACTTTTTTGCCCAAGATATAACTGATTTATGGAATCACTGCAAGGAAATTCAGTAAGGGGATTGTATGAAATAAACAACATCTCGAAAGAAAGGTTCAGCTAGCACAATTTCATGGAATCTGCCCATTAGGAGGCACTATGCCTCTAAAGGTCAGTTGGCCTCACAGTCTTATTAATGTGTTCTCCCATCCTTGAAACATGAGGCGAATACATAGCCAGAAAACAATTTCCCAAACACCTTTTTTATGCATTATAGGAAGAAGGCTTATTATGTTCCTGCTCTCACCACCGGCCTCGTATCCAAGGTGCTGGCTTGTTTTGATATCTGAGGGGCTGCCACAAAGAAGAGGGAATCAATCTGTTCTCCAAAGCACCTGAAGGCAGGACAAAAAGCAATGGATGGAAACTAATCAAGGAGAGAAGGAACCTAGAACTAACAGCTGGAACAATTAACCAGTGAAAAAGGCTTGCCTTCAGAAGTTTTGGATGCTCCAGGACTGGAGGTTTTTAAGAAAAGATTGGACAACCATTTTTCTGAAACACAGTAGTATAGGGACTCATGCTTGATCAGGGGGATGGACTACAAGACCTTGAAGGTCCTTTCCAATTCTATTATTCTGAATTCCTATAAAAGTTGATGTTCTTTCAGAAATGAACCCAGAGATTGAATCCAGGAAATAGTTTAGGTTTTCCTGCTGGAGCAGGGGGTTAGACTAGAAGACCTCCAAGGTCCTTTCCAACTCTGTTATTCTGGCAATGACCAGGAAAGTCACTGGCCCAGGGATTGACAGTGCTGCTCCTCTTCAGGTGCACTCTTCATCCACCTGCGCTACCAGCTCCAATTCCTGGGCTGCCCCATGATGCTACTGCAGCTCCCTCCTCCACCAGTCCCTCTAGTGCAGGGATGTCAAACTCGATTTCATTGAGGGCTGCATCAGGGTTGTGTTTGACCTCGGGGAGCTGGGGTGGGCATGGCCAGGTTGGGTGTGGTCAGTCTGACATCATTCGTATTGGTAGGCGCCTGTGGTGGCCTGGATTTTCGGCTGTGACGGCCTCCTGCAGTTCTCTGCCAGCGAAAACAGAGCTTGTGGCCCTCCCAAGCTCTGTTTTCACTGGCAGGAGCACCATTGGCTGGTCCTTCACTGTTTCCAGGGTAGCCCCGCAGGCCAGATCTAAGGCCTTGAGTTTGACACCCCCTGCTTTAGTGGGTCATTTTATTTTTGTGCCTTCGAGTCAGTATTGACTCCTGGCAACTGTCTGGACAAGTAATCTGATAATATCTGTCCTGTCCCAGATTTTTTTAAAAAATGGTTATTCTTTACGCATGATTGCTTAAGGTATGCAAAGCATTTCTAAACTGTTTTTGCACATGTATAAGTAGCCAAAACAAGTCTTTAAATACACCATCATTCATAATTCTTACTCAACACACTAATTCCGGGAATTAATCAATTCATAACTGTTGACTTTTAGAGACATAGCAGGCTGAATGCAGATGAACAATTCTATCATTACTGGTGCTTTAAAAATGCATAGTTCAGATATTTGGCAACTTAAATTACACTAAATCTTAGAGGATTAAGTTAAGATGCATGTACCCATCACAAATAGGTCTAGGACGTGAACAGCCCCTCAGACTTGCTAAGAAGAAAACACTTAAAATGATTTAAATCAGTTTTCTTCATCATTCCTAATAATTCTCTGCTCCTGGAGAATAGAAATCTTCACCCCTTCAGAATGAGAAACCTTCCTAGAAGTGAAAATATCTGGATTGGGAATCGTGCTCAAGAGCTAGAATTTGTGCAGATTTGCAATTGAGCTACAGGTTAAAAATCTGAATCCTAAATTTAATGTTTCACTTTGAATATAAATTATATATTAGGTTTTAGTGATTATTTTCTATATTTGCTCATCACAACCAGTGATTTTGGGTAGCATACATGATAAAAACATAAAACATTTAAAACAATACAGAATAATTATATATGATTGTTGATATATGTTATTTATATAATAACATTCAGAAAAAGTTTGCAATCAAGTCATAACATTGGAATCTAAATGCAGTTTACAAGTTCATTTCTACTTTGTGACATTATTCCATTTCACTTTATTGGATGGCAATATAAATGTCTAGGTTACGTATCTAATTTTTAAAATCACCATAAAATCTAGAAGCATTTGGAATTAGAAATGGACTACAGGTGAATGAACAAAACGAAAACAATCCTGGACATTTCTCCAATAACTTCTCCCTGTGGTTAAATCTATGGATGAAACAAAAGCCAAACTCTTATAAAAAGAAAGGAAGTGGGCTTTTTTTTTCTTTTACAAGGAGGATGGATGAGAGTGATCTACTTTCTACCACCTCCATGTTAAAGGGAAACACCCACCCCCCTTAATCTCATTCAAAATTCTGCCTCTGAGAAAAAGGCAGCTAACCTCTTCTTGGCTCCTTTCTAAAATGACTCCATCCTGTTATGATTGCTCTGCTATTCACCATCCTGTGAATTGTGGACTTTCTTTTTTTGATAATTCTGATTATCGCATTGCGGTGAGACTTCAGAGGAAGGAAAAGAAAGAACACAAATGGTTCAGACACGATAAGACAAGATTAGAGCTAAACAATTCACTCTAAAATGTAACTGTACAGGGACAACATATCCCTTTACACAGTAATATTAGGTCGCTAGGCTGTCCCAAGCAGTTGATTTTATGTTTTGGTGTAAACGCCGCATTTTTACTTCTAGAGAAGTGCAGTTGTTGCGCGTGGGGTACTCTGCCTCCAGTGGTCAAAAATAATTTGACCAACTTTTGCGGACAATACATCCCGACTCGAA
The DNA here is from genome assembly GCA_032468155.1 of Oxyrhabdium leporinum. NCBI lineage: Eukaryota > Metazoa > Chordata > Lepidosauria > Squamata > Cyclocoridae > Oxyrhabdium > Oxyrhabdium leporinum. The sequence continues at coordinate 76,943 of JANHFL010004770.1, forward strand.
GGCAGATTTTGTCCGTCTAGGAAACAAAATCTTGCACCGCAAGCCAGCCGGATGTCCAGAAGCAGCCCAACCACTCCACCCCCACAAAACAGTAAGGGGCGTCCCTGCCCCATCGCCTCCCCGGTAGATGCAGGTTCATCTACTGCACTATTGGCACAGACTGATAACAGATCTCCAAGATTTCAGGCGAACTTTCCCAGCCTCGCGTGGAAAGAGCGAGATGCAAAACAAGAAATTCCTAAAGCAAAGCGGGGGCTTCGCTTTTTTTTTCTCTCAGAGCCCTTTCCTCTTTCCTCGTATTTTTCCCCCCTCGGGTAGTTAAACTGCATCCCGGGAGGGGGTGGGGAAGAAAGGCATCGAGGGCACCCATCAGGCGTTCGGTGGGCTCATTATGCCGCGCACAGAACCCGGGAACAGTTTTCCTTCTCGTCCCATTAGTTCTCACCCCCTCCCCCTCTCCCCAAGAGTTACTTACGATCAGCGGCAGGGAGCAGATGGTGAAAAGGGCGGTCATGAGCGCCAGCAGGACCAACTGGCCCAGCTCCTCGGTGCGCCCGGAGGAAGGGAGCCTGGAAGGCGCGGTTGCGTCCCGCAGGTCAGTCAGGTGGGTCCTGCGCGGGGGCTGGCGACGCGCCATCCGATAGAGGCTCCTCATGCTGCCCAGATTGCACAGGCCGACGGCCAGCACCAGCAAGCCCAGCAGGGTAGCGTAGAGCACCGAATAGAGCCGTCCGCCGCCGGCCATGCGAATGAAGCACCACGTGCCCGGACAGTACTGAACGTTGCTGCCGAAGCCGAGGAGCGGCAGGGCGCAGAAGAGAGCGCAGAGGACGACCGCCGCGCCGGTGAGCAGCCCGCCCCAACGCCTGCTGGTGTGGCGTTCGTAGAAGTAAGGCTGGCCGAGCGAGAGCCAGCACTCCAGGGCCATGGCCAGCAGCAGCATGGTGGACGCCAAGCCGAAGAAAGCCATGAGGAAAGCGAACAGCTGACACAGCGTGCCGGGGGAGCGGATCGGTTCCTCTCCGGACTGGTTGATTTCGCTGGTTACGGCGGGCGGCCACAGGTCGATGAGGCTGCGGTTGTGAGCGTAGGCGGCCAGCACGATCGGGCTCAGCGAGCACTTGCCCAGCAGGTCGGTGGCGGCCAGGGTGCTCACCAGAAGGTAGAAGGCGGACGCCCGCGGGCGCCCCTGGCCACGCTGCAACTTCGCCTTCAGGTGGTGCTGCCACAGCAGCCCCAGCGCCAACACGTTGCCCAGCAGCCCCGCCGCGAAGAGTAACGAGCCGGGCAGCACCGACTGACCTGCTTCGAGTCTCAGAGTCCGTTTGCACCGGTAGCTGCCTGCGGCCATGGATAGGGTCCGGCTGGCCTGGCCGCAAGGGGCGACGGTGCGCGTAGGGAGGCGGGTAGGGAGCCGGCGGGCTCGGGGGGGAGTGGGGATTACGGATAGAGCCCCACTTATGAAGGGAAGGGAAGGCAACGGAGGGGGAAGACGAGGAGGAGATGCTCGACGCCGCCAGACGGGGCGAGAGTGGGGAGGAAGAAGGGCCGGGAGGTGGGGCAAGACAGACGTTGGCTAACAGAAAAAGGCCAGTCTATAATGCGGTGTGGGGGGGGGGGCGCCGTTTGTTCCCACGGAGACCGGCGAAAGAGTCCTGCCCTTCTTGAGGACGGGGAGGGGTGGCGAGCGAGAGAGGGAAAAGACTGGGAAGCTGAGAGCAGGCGAAAATTGTCTGGTAGACAATCTTCTGACCAGAAACCTTGACTTCTCTTATTCTCAAGTTGATAGAACGGATCGCTAGAGTCGCCAGCAGAGTTCTGCCAACATCTGAAATGAGTGAGGTTTTTAGCTAGGCTTCAGCACCAAACGTTGTAATAGGCCATGTCATCTCAACCTCAGTGGAGACAGAGTGGTGAGTTGGTTGGCTTCCCAAGGCAGATGATCACAGTGCCACCAAAGCGGTGGTGTGGGTTGGAAAGGGATTGGTGTTCCTCCAGCTATGTTCTCATCACTCTTCTATGGCCATGGCCCATCTTATCAACCAGCACTGATGGACTACAAAGGACAAATATAACAAGGTGCTCTTGCCCTGCCCAAAGGAACTATTTAGGTGCTGGGACTTGTTCACCCAGAGGAGAAAATGAGCAGGTCAAATAGCCAGCTACCCATAGTTTTCAACACACTTTGGACAGTCATCTGGGAATACAGATCTCCTCCATACATATACCTGAAACTTTTAATAATGTAGATCTTATAGTGATTAGGAAATATGTAACTAGATACATAACTAAGTTTGAGTTTCCAGGAAACCCACAAACATGAAAGAACCCTGATTATCTACTTTGACCAATGTGAGAAGGAGGGTATATTTCCACCTTTTCTTTTGATGAAAGACCCCTAGCATGTAAGATGTTGGAAGGAATGCTAGTTTTTCCCATGATTTCTAGAGCGGCTCTTGCTGGAATATCCTTGGTGACAGGCCACGCAATAACATTTATCTTCAACATTGTCAACTGCTTTTGTTTCTAAAGTGTCTCTAGAAGCACAGATGAGAAACCAAGATTAAGGATTTAAGTATTGATGGAGTTTTGGAGCTATCTCAATTCTGGAAGATATCAGAATTCTGCAGGTTTTTGTATTCCTTGAAGTGCAAGAAAATCTGAACTTAGCTAGTGGATCATCCGAATTGGTCTTATGGTTGACTTCTTTATTAACAAAATGTCATATTCTGGAAGCGATTGTGGGTAATAGACTGGAGGAAAAAAAATACACAGTTGTGTTCCTTTGCTCTCCCTTTTCCCTTTTCAAATTATTTTCTTTTAACACAGAAAAAGAAAAGAAATGAATTCTATGACACAGAATGAATAAAGAAAAGGCAATTACTGAGAAGCAGACTGTATTGTATTATAAGTGTAATAGTAGAGTTACATAGCCAAAAGACTGGATTTGTTTTCTGAATTTATCTTATTAAAATAATATTATTTTTAAGGGTGATTATGAGCTGGCATATTACAACCCACTGTTGGATTATAATACGTTGTGGTGCTAAGGGTGTATCCTTTACACTGATAAAGAATTCAATAGGTCTTCCCTAGTTAAGATAATTCCAAACTGGAGAGTGGAATCTTGTTGGGATTTACTTTTTCTTAACATTTGGTAAGCTGGTAGTCAAAAATCACCCTTGTCCAACTTGATCATTACCAGACACATTAGAATTCGACTCCCATATTTTCCAGAAGTCAAACACTAAAGTTTGAGATGCATGGGTGTAATTCAGTGGTTTCAATAAAATTGGTGCAAGACACCAAATATTTATTTAAGTTGATAAGATAAATAGCTAAACTGTAAAGACCCAGGAGAAGTGGAAGAAATGCTTTCTCTGTGCTCTGTAACAGCATATCTTCTGCAGTCTGCAGGGCTCTGACTCTGCTGGTCTTTTGAAAGGTTTCGGAAGATCTGGTTCTTCTCAGTCATGGAGACCTGATGTTAAAGTAGCCTATGTTTAAAGGGTTGATCAGTAGGTATGTGAAAAGCTTTGGGAGCAATATGTTTTGTTTACTTGTTTATTATTTAGCTGCCCCAAGTCACATTACCAAATAGATGGAACCAATAAATTAATAGACGACAGTGAAAATAAAAACTAAGAACTGGATTGCCCATCCTATGAGATCTGCTGGCATCAGGATTCAATTTAACTAGTTCTTAAAGATCATGTACTGTAGCAGGACAGAATGGAAGAAAAAGAGAATTCATAGGGGAGCCCCAATACTTGAAGGGCTGTCACAGGGAAGAGAGGATTGACTTATCCTCCATAGCACCAGTAAAATGGGGCAAAACTCACTTAATAAACGTTTCCCTTAGCAATATAAATGTTGGGCTCAATTGTGGTCATAACTCGAGGACTACCTGTATAATGGGGAATAAAAAAAAGTTAAGATGGGACTCAAGACCCCCACCCCCTCAGAAGCCTCTGCGCTTTATAAAGAACGAAGCACAAGGATTTGAACATGGATTGCGGTACAAATAGAATTACACATTTGATTTACAGCAGCCACTGGAATTCTTTCATAATAGCTTCTTAGCTTTTCTACAATAAATCAGAAGTTTTTGCATCTTCCTATTCTTGTTTATCTGGATCTGTCCAGCTTGCCGAGAAGCTTAACAGATGAGGAGACTGGAAACCCAAGTCCTATGAGGAATAATTGAAAGAACGGTATGTTTAGCCTGCGGTAGAGAAGACTTAGGAGCGATACGATAGCTGTCTTTAGATATCTAATGCATTCTTGCATAAATAAAGAGTGCAATTGCTTTCTTGTATTTATTTTTATTTATTCATTTGTATTCCACCTTTATGGTATTTTACCAATAACTCAAGGTGGTTGACATATTTTACCCCATAACAACAACCTGGTCACGTGAGCTGGACTGAGAGGAAGAGTGACCGGCCCAAGGTCACCCACCTGGTTTTCATGGCTAAAGTGGGACTAGAATTCTTCCTAGCCCCACACTAGACCAAGCCGGCTCTCAGAAGGCAAAATCGGAACCAATGGAATTTTCAAGGAAATAAATTCAGGTAAAATATTAGAAGGAATTTCCTGACCATGAAAGCTTTTCAGCCAGCTGCAACATAGGTTGCTTGCCTCATGAAGTGGTACGTCTCTTTTTTATTGTAGGACTTCTGACAGAGGTTGGATAGTCATCCGTTTGAAATGCTGCAGCAGATTTTGAACTGAGCTGGGGGTAGGGTTAGATGACATGTGAGCTACCTTCCGATTCTGTGAGGGAATGGATTAAAAGGATTTGTCAGGTTTAACTTGGCCATTTCTAAACCCTAGAACCCCAGTGTGGCACTCATGAATGCTAATGTAAGCACAAAAACTTCTCTTGGTGTTGGGAATATGGTGACAAAATGACAGTTATTTTACATTTACCAGTTGAAGCTTCAGCGTAACCGGCTTGCATTTTAAAAATCCCAGATTTTTCAGTAAGGATAATGTGTAATCAGAACAGTGTAAGAGCAAACAGGCGTCATAAAAGGTGATTTATGAGTACATACTTTGCATACATTCATACATTCACCCCTGAGCTGACGAACCTTGCCAGTTATGTGTAGGAAATGCCTAGGAAGAAATTCTGTTTCCTTTGACATAATATTAAAGACCTTGGAATTGTCTGATGAAGTTGGATGGTGGATACTCCAGGAGAGAAAAGACAATACCCCTTCTGCATACAGTCTAATTAAAATATGGAGTTTGCTAATATAAAAGTATTGAGAAGTCATAAAGAGTAAAGCTATTTTGGCTACAGGTAGTACTTGAGATCCCAAATGGGACCAGAATTTCCATTGCTAAATAAGGCAGCTGTTAAATGAGTCACATCCAATGTTATGTTGTTGTGGTTTTTTGCCAAGGTTCTTGAGCAAATCACTACAATTGTTAAGAGAATCACATGGTCATTAAGTGAATCTGGCTTTCCCTATTGACTTTGCTTGTCAGAAGCCAGCTGAGGAGGTCCCAAATAGCAACCACATGACCCTGGTACAGGCAGTCCTCAACTTACGACCACAATTGAGATTTATGTTGCTAAGTGAGAAATTTGTTAAGTGAGCTTTGCCCCATTTTACGATTTTTCTTGCCACAGTTGTTAAGTGAATCACTGCAGTTGTTAAATTAGTAATACGGTTGTTAAGTGAATCTGAATTCCCCATTGACTTTACTTGTCAGAAGATCGCAAAAGATGATCACATGACCCCGGGACACAGCAAACATCATAACTATGAACCAGTTGTCAAGAATCTAAATGTAAATCACGTGATCATGGGGGTGCTGCAATGGTCATAAGTGTGAAAAATGGTCATGTCACTTTTTTCAATGCCTTTGTGACTTCAAACGGTCACTAAATGAACTGTATGTTTTATCATCTGCAAAAACATTTTTTAAATCTGATTTAAATCTGTCTGTCAGTTGGCAAACTATTGACAAATGTCTCCTTTTCCAAATTCTTTTCTTGTTTTTAAGCTGTTCTCTTTCATTAAAGATTAATAGATCAGCATAAGTCAACCGAGTGTGTATAACTCTTCTTTCTTTTCTAAAAAAAGCTTCCTGAGATGATAGCAACCAAGGGATTTTAGGATATAATCTTGCTGTATAGCTATTTCAAACTCTCAGTATGGGACATTTAACAAGATGGTTTTTAGAACTATATTTAACAAGATGCTTTTTAAAACTATATTAATCTTCAATTTATCATACCATAGACAGATATGCAACCCAAATCTCAAAGCATGGCTCTGTAACTCCAATAGCCTCCTGTTCTTTTAAAGTTACCCATTTGTTCATCCATACTAAACAAAATGTCTCGAATATAATTTTAAATTGAATAATCCTAATCCTTCTCTTTCTTACATATGTTGCAGCAATTTATAAGTAATTCTTGGTTTCTTACCTCACCGTAAAAATTTAGAAATGTCTTTCTGCCATTGTTTAAAAAGTAAATCAGTTGTTAGCCTTGGTATACTATGAAATAAAGATAACATCCTAAGTAAAACATTCCTCTTAATAACTAAGATTCTACCCCAAATGTTAATTGTAATTTATCCCATCTCACTAACAACATTCCATACTTTAACATAGTTATTCGGAAACAACATACAATTCACATCAGTTAGCATAATCCCTAAGTACTTAACTCTCTTCTCAATTTTAAAACTAATCTTTTTCATCAAAATCTCTTGGTCTTATTTTCAACCACCATTTTTGTCTTCTCTTTGTTGACCTTAAAATTTGCCAATCTGCCCAAGTCCTTCAGGTTCTTTGTTAAATATTTTATACCGTTCTGGGGTTCTTGCAATTCCAAAATGAAGACATCAGCAAAAACTCTCAGTTGAACTATATTTTGAATTAGTACCCAGAGACTTGCTTAAACAAGCTAACCTCTTCCTAGCTACTTTCCAGTCTGGTATGCCATTTCTTTTATTTTATACTACACAAGCTGCAAGATAACAAACTCCCTGCATACTCTGACTCCAATTCAACCATTATTTCCTGCTTTTGCCTTAACGAGGGGCCCAGTATCTACTAGACTCTTAACAATATAGCTATCTTTCCTAATATGTAACCTCCCCCTGCTAGTGCCTAAATTATGCATCCAAAATCTTGAGTTATTTTTCCAAAAGCAATGCAAGCAGTGAGCAGTCATGCCATGGCTGACCTTTCCTGTTGCCTCTTGTGCTCATCGTAGCTGTCAAAGGAAAGATATCTCCTAGGTTAAACAATTATAATTATTTAATAAAGCTTTGCCAATTGGCTTTATTCTTGTGTCTCTCGCCATTTCCTCTCTAGCATCAGAACCTGCCACTATGGTCTGCATCACCCCGATACATTTCCGATACATTCCTGAGCTACCTGTCTGTAAAAGTACCTCCAGCAATGCAAACTTTAGAGATCCATCTGAAACCTATCCACAGGTGACCTGTAAACCAATATCTTCTACTTCTAATAAGATGACTATCTCCCTTTGAGGAACTTGCAAGAGTTTTAATGGTTGAATATAGCTGCCAACAGCAGCTGACTATGAGAAAGGAAAGGGGAAAAAACAATCCAAGTACACCCAGGTTGTGGAGTAAAATCATTTTATATCCAAGAGGAAATCAATAGAAGAGAATATGCCCTGCCTACCAGTGTCAGATCCAAACCTCCAATAAATTGTACAACTGGATGGAAAAGACAAGCTCAGAGCACCAAAGAACATCTTGGTGGAAATATCCATATCCTGTCTCAATAGGTGTTGATAGAAATTGAGAGGTCTAGACCAGGGGTCACCAAACTCTCGGACCTCAGGGACCACTAAATTCATAATTTTAAATCCCGTGGACCAGTAATATGAATCCAGTGCGCTGCTCGCTGAAGCACCTGGACTCCCAGTGGCAGGATGGGGTCCTTCAGGCACTTAGCTTGGCCGCCTGTTCCTGCAACCTTAAACACTCAAAGAGCCATTTGGACCCATTTCCTACAGAAAACAAAACACCAGGAGCCATAAAACCTGGGTGGGAGTGGCCAACTCAATGTCACTCACTCCCACCCAGTTACATGACTCCCCGCCCCCCCTTCCGGTATGCCTACCCAGGTTTTGTGGCTCCCAGTGTTTTCTATGGGAAACAGGTATCTCTCTCTGTCTCTCTCTGTCTCTCTCTCTTTTTCTTTCTCTCTGTCTCTCTCTCTCTCTCTCTGTCCGTCTCTGTATTTCTCTCCTTCTGTCTGTCTCTCTTTTCCTGTCCGTCTCTCTCTCTCTCTCTCTCTCTCTCTTTCTCTGTCTGATATGAGGAATCCTTGAGACACCGAAAACTGCTCATGTGGCCACATCTGCACCAGCTGCAGCTTCTGGACACTCTTCAAGGGCATCAAGAGCCGTGGTGGCGCAGTGGTTAGAATGTAGTACTGCAGACTAATTCATTGCTCAGTTCAAGAGTTCGATTCTGAATGGCTCAAGGTTGACTCAGCCTTTCATCCTTCCAAAGTCAGTAAAATGAGGACCCAGATTGTTGGGGACTAGGAGCCTAGGTGGCGCAGTGGTTAGAGTGTTGAACTGCAGGCCACTTCT
>JANHFL010004770.1:94428-105139 GCA_032468155.1 Oxyrhabdium leporinum
GGGAAGCATGGCTGGCCCATGGGGGAGGTAGCTGGGGAGAAGCGAAGGAAGACTCACCAGGCAGAGATCAGCTGGGCAGTGTGGTCGAGGCAAGCAAGGGAACCAGAGAGCAGCAGCAGCAGCTATGCCGCGGGCATGGCTCTAGATAGGTGACGCGCAAAAAGAACGGAGTGGGAGGGGCGGGGAGGGGAGGGCCAGGGCCAGCCAGTGGTGGCATTTGCCGGTTCGCCGAACTGCACATAATTGTCCCTACCGGTACTCAAGAACCGGGGTGAACCAGCTAGATTTCACCTCTGCATGCCTCCCCCCGCCTCTGCCTCTGCCTGCTGCTTGGACAGGTAATCAACTCACCTGCACTGTACAGTCTGGATCTGCTGCCAGACACCGTCAGCCTGGCCATACTCTCTGCCTCCTGTGCTGGGCATGCCCACCCACCCCTCACTGGGGCTTATTTTTGGGCAAACACGGTATTACTTCTCCTATTGGTATGATTAGATTACATTGTTGTTTGTATGCATCCTGAGAGCTTATGCACCAGAGACAAATTCCTGGTGTGTCCTTTCATACTTGGCCAATGAAGAATAATCTATTCTATTCTGCATGGAGAAAAAGTACTGTGTGCCACCACTGTAGCAGCAAAAATTTCCATAGGCCAGTGTAGCCAGGCATAAAACTGTTCGTGGTCCCCAGTTCCAGTCATAAGAGATCCTGTGACTTCCTTGCAGGATACTTCTTCGGTGAAATATGTCCAAATCCCTGAATGCATGGCGCTTGTTCTTTGCTTTCAAAAATCCACATTTATGTTGCAATGTTTGGGCCCTCTTCCACTGTTCAACATATTTATTGCTTTGCATGGTTCAAGCCTAAGTCCTGGCATTGAAGAGGACTCGGGTTAAGCTTTGAAAACATTGTCTCGCCAAGCTTGCCCATAAACTTTTAAGGATCTGGATTATTCTCCTAGAACTGAATGCCTTTGTTCATTTCTTTAGTACATTTAGAGCAGACCTCATCCAGGAAAAGATAGAAGAACAGAAGGTTGATCCGACCTCGGCAGTGTTTTCTGAAGTCTTTATGGCTTGGATGTGGCCTCTGCTGTTAGCTTATATATTCCACTCTTCCCAAAGGACTCGTTAGAATTTTCAGGCTATTGCCAAAGTATCTTTCACTGTTTAATGTTATCACGAAGACCAGATTGATTGCATTTCCTTAGCATTAATATTAGCAGCCAATAAGTGCATACGCCATATGTGTGTGTCTAGAGAAACAGTATACAAAATTAAGAATTTGGATTAGAGATGAAACTATTAGGGAATCATATGAAACTTCTTTGCATAGTGTTACTGATTTGCTTAATCGGTTCTGGTTTCAGACAAGAGAGAAGAAAAAAATTTGGGGATTGAAGCTGCACTCTGTGACTGTTATACCATTATTCTTATGCAGCAAACCTCAAGAGTTATGCAAGGCTGAAAATGCATTATTTTCAAGCTGTTTTTCACAAGGCAAAAGGAGTAGAAATGTTTTTCCATTAAGAAGTTTTCTTCTAGCGATTATATATAGCTCTGCAATAAAGGCATAAGCTTACCGGAATACTACTGTAGTCTACATTCAATGGAAACAATGATTTCAAATTGAAAATATTTAATTGAAAAGCAGGAATGTGGATCTCTCTGATGTTGTATTACAAATGGGTTCCTCTTGAATGTGCAATTGTGGGAAATTCCAAGGAAGGAAACAAAGAAAGGCTGATACTCACTGAAGCTTTTCCTGAAGTTTCGTTATCATGGTTATTTTCTTCATTGTCAATTCCACTCCATTCCATTTTTAAGCTTCTTTTTTTCCCCTGTTGAATCTGTTCAGTCCTCTTAGATATCATTTGCTAGATATCCAATTTAAAAGTTTCAAGTTTTCCACCGGCTACAACTGCTGGACTGAGAATAAAGGCAACGAGTGTATTTTATTTCATTTTATTATTGTAATATTTTATTGGATTTACAGGCCACTCAACTCTCAATGACTCTGGGAAGCTTACATTTCAACAGCAGGAAGCAATAAAATGAAAGAAAATAAGAGATATATGTGCAGAACAGACAACTCAACCCATAAAAAAGCAGCAGAAGTTTTGAAAGTCATCCTTATACCCCGGGCTAAGAGCAAAGCCAGGTTTTTAAAGACTTTTGGAACAACTGAAGATTGAGAGCCATACAGATGTCTTGGGGTGTGTGTGTGTGTGTGTGTGTGTGTGTGTGTTTATATTCCAAAGACTAAGGAGTAATTTCCTGACGGTGAGAACAATTAACCAGTGGAACAGCTTGTCTTCAGAAATCGTGGGTGTTTCATCACTGGAGGTTTTTAAGAAAGGATTTGGACAACCATTTGTCCAGAATGGTATAGGGTCTCCTGCTTGAGCAGGGGGTTGGACTCGAAGACGTCCAAGATCACTTCCAACCCTTTTTATTCTATGTTCTAAGGCAAATTCTAATTATTAAAGAAATATATTAGTGAAAACTGGACAAGGTCTATAATTCATGAAAATAATATTAGATATATATTATGCTGGAAAATGATTGCAAAAAACCTATGGAGTTTAATATTGATGCAAACAAAAATGCAAATGTTTTGTGAGGTTGCACCAAATTGTGTCATTCAACAAAATTTCTCAGGTTTAAGGAACCACACTTCACACTTACACAAAAAAGACACTAAGATGAACTCACATTGATTCATGGCATCCCTCTAAACAGTACCCTTTCCCCCCAACACACAGAGAACTTTTAGTAAGTGCCATAACCTATATATTGAAAGGTATCAAATAGCCATGGTACAATAATGCCTAAGGAGTAGAACAATGCTAAAGTTAGGATATTATTAGAAATTACAAGGATGTCTTGTTGCCAAATTTGACATCACCTCCCTGACTACTCTACAAAATGTTCCCCCCCTAGAATAACTGGGTAATTCATTATTAGTTAAGACACTTGTTTCTATTCTCTTTTGCTCCTGGTTGTGCTATTGGGAATGTAATGATGGGAATTGTAATCCAACACTTTAGGGCAGCAAGTTTGGGAAGGCAGATCTTTTATATATCACTGGGATTGGCTGCCATTTTCCTGGTACAGAGTTATGTGGGAAATGGCATGAAAAGCCAAGTGTTTGAAGAAGAGGAAAAAAGAGCGAGGGAAAAAGGAAAAGGTCAGAACCAGAGAGAGTATTACTGGCCCCAGAATTTTGACTCTGATCCTTACTCCTTGCTTCAAATGAGGTCCGCCTGCCAAAAGTCATATTGTTTGAAGAGATCATCCTTGAGAAGATGGGATTTGGTTTACCATCCCAATTCAACTGAAGCCTACCTTTCAAAAACTTCAAAACTGATGGAGGATTTTCCCATGTAAGGGTAAAAACCTGCAGGAAATGACATTTCATTCCAGTCCCTGAACCCTTCTTTTCGGTCCTTTGGCAGGATTCACACTATGCATTCAAGCATTGGATCCACGTTCTTTTCCAGAGTTGGTGAGGAAGCAAAACTTCGAAGCTTCTCTGCAAAGCATTTCCACAGAATCTTCCGAATCAGGAAAAGTTACAGTAAATGACCAAAATGTGCTTTTTTCAAAAGGTAACCAGGCGTTGTCTTTCCTTGAAGATGTTTTGCTTCTCATCCAAGAAGCTTCTTCAGTTCTTGAATAGCAGCTTCTTGGATAGGAAGCAAAACATCTTCAAGGAAAACAGAGAAGGTCCAGTTGCTTTTTGAAAAAGCACCTTTGGGACAGCCATGACCTGGATGACTGAGAATCTCCATAGACATTTATAGTAAATGAGCAAAACAACTAAACTGTTGGATTCTCCAAGATGTAGTCAATAGCTTTTAGAAAAACAGATGACGCAGTCCTTGCAACCCCCCACTCCACCCCACCCCACCCCGCTATCACCACACACACACACACTTTGCTCTGCATCACAGCTTCTTTGATTAATTATGGGACTAAAAGAAACGGTATTCTGAACAGGTGAGAATCTTTTTGTCCGAAGTGTTTGGTAGGGAGATTCTTATGACAGCCTTTGCCAAGGTGTCCTCAACATTGGAAAATTACTGGCGGCCATTTCCAGTTTAGAGTCCTCTCAGGACACCTCAGTTAATCTCTCCATCCAGACTGGAGCAAGCTCGCCTGATATTCATTTTAGCTAGCAAAATACAGCTTGATCTTTATTAAACAGCAACAAACATTAAAAACACTTCACTGGCAAAATGGGACACAAAGCAGGGAAAAGAGTAACACACAAACAGGCAAGAGTTGATATTATCTCTGTCTAAAGCGCAGAACCTTCTGGAGCCTCTGGAAACAAAATAGTTATTCACATGTCTGTTCCCAAAGGTTTATTACAACTTTAACATTTTTGTATATATAATAGCAGCAGAATAAGAGATAGGAAATTGGACTCCAGTGATCCCTCCTCTGTTCTACACAATGGAAAATGATTATTTATTTAGCATATGGCAGTGGTACAATTATGCAGATTACAATATTAGTATATATTAGTTATTTGGCTAGTCCATTTAGTTCACTCTCAGTGTTTATCCATGGTGTACCTCAGGAGGCAAATTAGCTCCATACCAGAAAGATGAGTGGCATCCTGCAGCAAAATCCAGGGCCTTCTCTCACCACCAATGTTGCCTTGCACTCGGGTGTTGCATCTGAGCAGGTCCAGCACTGGCAAGGGTCCAACTGTTCACATGAAATGCTGCCATGTTTCCCACTAAAGTGGTAAATGATGGGAGCTCATTCAGTCATGTGGTGCCAGGGCTCAATTTGATAGATGAATTATGTACCTGATATTCAAGATCATATTGACTCTCATTATCTAGATCCATTTTGTACTCAAGAGTATCTGGAAAGTATCAAGTTGGAGAATTCATTGAGATGGGATGTCACAAAGTTGTGATTTGATGTTAATGCCTTATTTTACTGCAACAGAGAGAGTCAGAAGTGGAGTGGTACAGTAGCTTAGAGGTGGAGCTCTCACCTCACAATCAGAAGGATGTGAATTTGATCCTAGGTAGAAGCAGATATTTCTCTCTCTGGGCACAACAAGAATATATCTGCTGAACAAAACTCCACATTGGTGACAGGAAGGGCATCCGGCCACTAAACACTCTGCTAGCTCCATTCAGTTGCCCAGACTCCACCCCACAAGGGATTATGGGGTCATTAAAAGATGATGATGACAGAGAGTCAGAAGTCTCTTTTTCTTTTTTTCTTATCCTTCCTCACTTCTCTTCCCCCTATTCGTCCCCACTGTTTTCCTATTTACTTTTGTATTTTGTATCTTCTTTTATCTTATAACCCAATAAAAATGCTAAACACAAAAAAACACGAGATGGGATGTAACTAATTTCTATCTCTGTCACTTGATGACTCCAGGCATCCTTGGACAGGAACACAAATAAACAGATTTGTTAATAGTCTGGATTCTCAGACTATTTTGGCTTTGATGACATAAGAGTATTTTGTCTTTAAGGATAATAGCTAATCAGCAGAAGTTGTCCTTAACAGGTCTAATTTATGATACATATATATTGACTGCATCCCTTCTTGGGGTGTGCTTGCTATTGTTTTACTGTACTTTGCTGTCTTTGATTATCCTTCTGTGGATAGCCAAGGACAGATAGCACTTGTTGGCAATCTGAAATGACTTGATTGACCTTGAATCTAAAGCAACAGGATGCTGTTGGCCAAGCAAATGCCAGCAGCCAACAGCCATCAGCTTCTACCCAATTCAAGTTAGGGAACTTAGATGGCTACAGCTACAGCTGGAAGCCAGACATGCTTTTATCAGCAGGATTAAAGTCATTATTTAAAAATGTGCAGTTACATCCTTATATCCATGTCTTTATTGCACTCATCTCAGTGGAATGTATTCATATCTGTGGAATCAGCGTCTCTATTCACATCAGCATTATTATTTTTTTAAAGGAATAATTTGGTGAAAGACAAAAATCAGTCCACTGACTCTGAGGGTTTCCTTCCTCCTAGACTCTTTAGCTGGTAACAAAGAATAGAAAAACATAGAAAAACATAGAAAAACAGAGTTGGAAGGGACCTTGGAGGTCTTCCAGTCCAACCCTTTGTTCAAGCAGGAAACCTTATACTACTGTAGACAAATGGTTATCCAATCTATTCTTAAAAACTTCCAGTGATGGAACAGCACCCACAATTTCTGGAGGGAAGCCATTCCATTGGTTGTTCTGTCAGGAAATTTATCCTTAATTTTGGTTGGATCTCTCATTAATGGTCTTCCACCCATTGCTTCCTGTCCTGCTCTTCGTCTTTGGGGAATAGGTTACCACACTTCTCTGTGGCAGCCCCTCAAGCACTGGAAGACTGCTATCATATTCCGTCTAATCCTCTTCGTTATGCTAGACATACTTAGTTCCCTCAACCGTTCATTGTACAGTATAGCCTCCAGACCTCTTATCATCTTTGTTGCTTTTCTCTGCACTCTTTCTAGGGTCTCATCATCTATTTTGTATTGTAGTGACCAGAACTGGACACAGTACTCCTCTCTCCAGTGCAGTGAAGGGCTTGGTTTGGGGCAGGGAGGATCAATTTGGATCTGATAGGATTAGGCAAAGAGAAGAGAATTTTTCAACCTGTTTATTAAATTTTAGCAAAGGAGAAAATACAAAAAAGCAATAAAAGAGGGATTACACCTCCCCCCCCCAAAAAAAAGATTAAAGAAAAAACAAAATCAAAGAGCAAAGGAAAAGAAAAAAGAGGGGAAAGGGGACAAAAGAATAACTTCCAACTTTTTTTCGGTAAAGATACAGATATAAATTAAAATAGCCTCTTAATAATATAGGTAGTTCCTGAGTTATGACCAGTCACAGAGCAACTGTTTAAAGTGATGATGGACTCTGAAAAACCCAGAGACAAACTTCCAGCAGCTGCTCCCCTCTCCCTGTCATATGATCGCATTTTGGCACTCGGCAATAGACAGTATTTGCAGCATCTCACAGTCATATGACTGCGATGCATGTCTGTTTGAATTCTGAAGTCCCAGAACACTTTACCTTATTTCATTTTCTATTACTTTCCCTATTCTATGGTCCCACCAGTTATTTGTTAAGTGTATTTGATAGCCATCTCGCTGTGGGTCAACTCTGGGCAGCTATTGGCAGTTCTTGCTTGGAGGCTAGTAGTAGAAAACCTTGCAGATTTTCCAACACTCTGTTGTTGCTACTTTATTATTTTTACTATTCACTACATTAATTCAATCAGTTTTTATTGCTATCATAAGACCAGTCTAGCTGCATTTGTTATCTCCACTACAATTTACTTAATGCAAATTTACAAAATGCAGGAAATTCTGTGAGTTCAGCTGTTCTTATGGTACACCCAGTTTCTTCTAAGTTACAAAAGAAGTTTCCAAACAATTGTGCTGCGGTCTGAACACTTTTGGAGGATTCCAGGCAGATGATAGCAAGCATACAGTATTGAGATAATACGGCTGGCCTCCTTTACAGGGGCTTGGAAAAAGTTGTTGAAGTAATATATCCAAAACACTTTGAAAATGTAGAGAAGAACTTCTTCTGGAAGACAGTCAAGTCTCTCAGTTCTTGGCTCCTTCTCTTTCCCCTCCCTCCTTTCCCACTGAATGGACTTTCTAAAACTGATATTTTACAAGGAACACAAACCCTGAGAACAGATGTTCTAGGACAGAATCTCCGTTCTGTCCCCAGAACTGCACAGTACAAACAGAATGCTATTAAGATACTCCTTTTCATCTCTGTCTATTTTGAGCCCTCAAATATGATATACTATTATCATCACCATCATTATTTTATTCAAACTGTTTGATGTTGATTTAAGCTGACCTGGGATTTAACAGCAGCATAAAACAATCTGATTTCATTAGCTGCAATTTGCCTGTTTCTCTTCCTCAGTGAACTGGCTGGGCGTGTTTCTGAAAGCCTTCGTTGGCTGAGAGAGTTCAGCTTTTCAGAAAGGCACTTGTGAGAGCTCAGCTGTGCGCCTGCACGCTCCCAGAGACTTCATTCATTCACTCTAAACTGTATAGCTCACATTTCTTTTGTGAAAAACCCTTCCAAAATTCTCCTGCAAGGAATCGGGGTGGTGGTGGTGGTTGTGGTGGGTCTGAGCTGCTTCTGAGTGTTGTTTCATTGTTCTGGACTTAATAAAACATTTCAGACCCTTTTGCTGAGGTAGGTAATGGTAGGTAATTAACCATTAGGTTCCAGCATATTTTTATCAAGGTCATCTTCCTTATTTTCCACAATGACTGTTGCTTAATCAGTAGGATCTTGAAGCATGTCCATCTCACCTAACTTCATATTGGGTATCCCAGGCAATTGTTATCTTCAAAAATTGCTTTCCAAACAAGAACAGCAACAACATTATTCCGTTATTCCTCACTAATGCCAGAACGAACAGGAATTAAAACCAGTAGACAGGAGGTTGATGTGATGGAACATGAACTTGGAGGAGAAGAGGAGGAGACTTTTGGCAACCCAGAGCTTTCCCAGAAAGGGGCCTGGAGAAAGGGACTGTGCAGTCCCAAGCTGGATGGGGAAGTTGGGAAGAGGTTCAGGGTAGTCCCACCCTAGAATCTTTCTGGATATATTGAGTAGGTTAGAAAGTTGTAGCTTTAGTTTGGCAAGATTCTGTCTGTTAGGTGTAAGGAAATAAAGGATTGGATTCTGTCATCTCTGGATTGGGGCTGACAGTCAGGAGGGTGGCTGTGAGTGTACCAACTTGCCCTTTGCTAATGTGCATTGTGCATGTAATACATTTAAAAGGAGTGGGACTATGGGCATTCTATTACAACCTTAATTTTTGAGCACCGTGGCTGTGGGCAAAACTTATAGCTGGCCACATCTGTACATAATGATCTCTGTGAGATAGAGATTCATTCCAAGAATTTTTTTAATAACACCACCCTCTAAAGATAGATAGATAGAATTAGCATCTGAAATGTTTAAAATTAAAACACCAGGAACCAAAACTGAAAGGAAGGAGCTCATAAATCATTTCAGAGCAAGCTGCCCACACAGAATCCTTTATCCCTGCCAAAAATGATTTAGGAAGGAAGAAATACTAGATTAAACACAGATTTGTTTGACTCATTTTTCTAAAAGTGCAAATTTAACCGATCTGTATATAATACATTAAAAGTTCCTCCACAAAAGGCCATCAGGGCTGGCTCAAACATTCTATTGCTATGGTGAAGATGAGCCATGCTCAGTTCCTTGTATGGTAGCCAAGCAAGATCTAAATCTCCTTTCAACACTGCTGGGTGGACATTTTCCACACTACACCCGAGAGCAATGGTGTTGGTCATTGAAAAACCCATGCAAGCAACTAACTTCATTGCATGTCATTTCCTACCTCAGCAACACTTAACTAAGATAAAGTACGTAGCTAATGTATATAGCTAAGTAGGATAAAGTATGTCTGCCTAATGGGAGGACTGACCCCATCTTTGAATGAGATCCTCCCTGGGCCTACAGGTAGGTCAGACCAACTACTTTTATTTAGATTGGTTATATTAATAACAGAATCTTATAAGTCTGAATGTGCTTCTCCTCCTCCCTCTTTTATCCTCCTGTGTATCTTGTGTGTGTGTGTGTGTGTGTGTGTGTGCGTGCACGTGCGCACACATGCCTGAGACATTTTCACCCTCCTCTTTTGTCTTCTGGGGTTCTGTAATATTTCTCTCTTCATTGCCTTGGTAACAGATCTCTCCTATATTTGTCAAGGTCGTCCTCTTTACCTCTACAATCCTGCATCCTTTATCTTACGTGTTGTTGTTTTTTTTAGAGTTTATAATAATTTTATCAGTGTAAATCTTGCTGGTAATATCTTGCATCTAGTATCGGGTAATCTTGTTTTTGCTGTTTTTGAACTGGGTGATTATCTGATCCTGAAGTGGAGACAGTCGTGGCGGAAGCGGAAGGGGAGAAAGGAAGATCAGAACAATTATCCTCTTTGCTGGGTTCATATTCAGGCTTTTCCATTTATATAGTCTGGGATTTCCAGTAGTCACAAAGCAGCTATTTTTTGTGGGGTGTGCATGGGGAGAGAAATAATCCACCAAATTCTATCCTAATCAAAAGAGAACAAGAGATATATTACAAAAATTGCAATACAGGTAGTCCTCAACTTACAATCACAATTGAGCCCAAAATTTCTGTTGCTAAGTGAGACATTTGTTAAGTGTGTTACCCTATTTTACGACCTTTCTTGCCACAGTTGTTAAGTGAATCACTAAAGGTGTTAAATTAGTAACATGGTTGTTAAGTGAATCTGGCTTTCCCATTGACTCTGTTTGTCAGAAGGTTACAAAAAATGATCAGACGACCCTGGGACAATACAACTGTCATAACTATGAATCAGTTGCCAAGCATCTGAATTTTGATCATGTGACTATGGGGATGCTGCAATGGTTGTAAGTGCGAAAAACAGTCATAAGTCATTTTTTCAGTGCTGTTGTAACTTTGAATAGTCACTAAATGGACTGTTGTAAGGCAAGGACTACCTGTAATGACAATCTCCATGTTCTTCTCCATGACAAGTAAATATATTTGCTGAGGGGCCACTTTGACCACAATTAGCTGGTTTCTCATGAACTTTCCTTCCTTCCTTCCTTCCTTCCTTCCTTCCTTCCTTCCTTCCTTCCTTCCTTCCTTCCTTCCTTCCTT
>JANHFL010004772.1:5720-31686 GCA_032468155.1 Oxyrhabdium leporinum
TGTCTGTCTATCTATCTATCTATCTATCTATCTATCTATCTATCTATCTATCTATCTATCTATCTATCTATCTATTTGTGTATATATATATCCATGCTGTTGCCACAAAAACTAGGTGGAGGATATGGGGAGTTGAGCTTGACTTGAGGAAAGCTTTAGTTTTTAAGGACACAGATAATTTCAACCAGATAATCACCATCAATCTTTGTTCTGTTTTAGAATTCGGCATGAATAGGATTTTGAAATTGGCTATTAGGGAAATGTGTTCTAATTCTGACAGGAAAAGAAAAAGTGTTCTGCAAATTTCTGAAGCTCTGGATTTCCTCTGAGTAGAAAAAAATACATCTGTAACTGACCAAGTCAACTTCTGCCTTCCTGGATATTTAATGCAGTCCCCAGGACTTAATGTCACTGGAATGATGAATCTGTTAAAGACAACACATCCCTTTGTCACCTTTTAACCATATCAGTGCAAGAACAGCAACTTCCACCCATGAGTTTTTCTCCACAATTTTCTTTTCAAAAATGAAATCATTTCCAAGGCAAATATTCATTAGAATTAGCAGGAAAAAAAACACAGGGAACTGATTCTGCCTAACACTATGTTATTGGGATAGAACTTACATACGGCCACCACCAATTCCAGATGTGAGTTTTCTGATTCTGGCACAGTTTGATATTGTAATGCGCTCTTTTTGATAAACAAAAGCAAAAGAAACTATTCCTTTAAAGGTTTCCTCTGGATCCAAGGCATTTGCTATCGAAGAACAAGGACCAGATGGGGCTCTTTTTCAAGATGTTAAAATAGCAACATGCAGTTTTGCAATTAACAGGAAGGATAGAAAGAGGAAATGACTCTTGCATACCAGATGTACTAAACAAAGATAGCTGTTGAAAACCGGTGCCACTTTCTCCTTCTCGTTCTCCTCCTTCTTCCCTTTTACCCTCTAAAATGGGGCCAAGGTTCTGACACTGAGGTATTAAATAACTTGTTAGAGCTTTGTCTCCTACTGTTGTGATAACACCAGCAGAGGAGTGCCCATAATTTGACTGATGCCCAACCCCCAAAAATAATGATAGCAACAATAGCTGCATTTAGTCTTATATACCACCCCATAGTGCTTTACAGCACTCTCTGGACTGTTTACAAAGTAGAAACATTACTTGCATATTGTCCCCAACAATCTGGATCCTCATTTTACCAATCTTGGAAAGGATGGAAGGCTGAGTCAAGATCATCAGGATCCCACTCCAGGCTATGGAGACAGTTTAGCTGCAAGGCTGCTCTTTAACCATTGTGCCACCAGGGCTCTAATTTAAAAAAGAAACACTGTTTATATTAGGAACTTAACACATTATCTCCATTAGGCTTTGCTTTTTATCACATGGCATTGCCTCCACTGGCAATACTGTTTGCACTTGTGATTGTTCGACAAAAGGGATGAGAAGGCACAAAAGAAAACATAAATATTTCCTCTGTCCAGTAGTGTACTACTCTAGGGGCAGTACTCATCTCCATTTCATAAGCCAAGGGAGCCAGCATTGTCCAAAGACACTTCTGTAGTCATGTGGCTAGTATGGCTATACCTGAGGTGCATGGAACGCTGGTACCTTCTCACCGAGTGGTACCTATTTATCTACTCACATTTGCATGTTTGAGCAGCTGGGTTAGCAGGAACTGAGGCAAGTAATAGGAGCTTGCCCCAATACACAGCACTTGGGTCTTGAACCTGGGCTATCAGCTTTCCAGCTGACAAGCTCAGTGTCTTTAGCTGTTCTGCCATCATGCCCCCTGTAGCTGTGATGGCAAACCTATGCCACGCATGCCGGAAGTGGCATGCAGAGCCATCTCTCTGGGCATGCCAGCTATCGCTCATTGCTCTTCTGGGTTCTGGCATGTGCATGCGCGCTGGCCAGCTGGTCTTTGTGTGCATGGGAGTACCCGGAACCGGAAGAGCAGTTCCCTGGCATGCATGCACATGCTAGGCCAGCTGGTCTTTGTGCACGCATGCGTGTTAGAAACCAGAAAACCAGGTGACCGGCACGCATGCATGCACCGGGAATTTAAGCTTCTGGTTTCTTGCATGCCCGCGTGTGCTGGGGACCTGCTCTATAGGCTGGTGCAAACCACAATACTGAGGCCGTATCATTGAGCTATCCAAATGTCTGTTCCATCAAATGCCACTTCTAGCAATGGCTGACGTGGCTGCAAGTTGCCTCCCTTGGTCTGAGCAACTCTGTGAAGGCTTTCATGAACCAGCGTCTGATGGGGGTATGCACTGTATCTTAGAATAATGGAAAGAATGCAATCAGTCTCATAGGTTACCTATTGTAAAATGTTCCAAAGCCTGAAATTCCTGAAAAGGAATGCTTTATGTATAATTCACTATAGCCAACCTCCACATCATGATTAATGGTCTACTATGATTAACTGTGTCTTACAGGAGCATATAGTATAAGCCTGCACTGTTTACGTGCTTTAGGATCCAGTCTGGGTCGGTCACGGGACTAGAGGTTGACCCTTCCAAGCTTATATATTTATATATGTTCCTGCTTGTTCTCAGGTTGCAATAATTAAAAAGTGGCAGCCTTGACCATGTCTACGCAATGAAAAAAAAAATCATCTCACTGAAAGTCTCCACAATCTGAAATGTAGAAGCAGAGGAAAATTGTATGTGTTTACAGTTCCTGCATTGTGCTGCCCAAGAACTCTTTAAAAACTGGCCAAATCAAGGGATTGCTTGTAGGTGCACCAGTAGTGTAGCAGATTAATTGCTGGGTGTAATACATGGGTGAAATGTGTAGCATTGCAGCCTTCCATATAACTGATGGTGGCATGCTGGGATGTACCATATGAACCTCAGAAGTCATACAGCAGTCAGGCAGGGGATTGTAAGCAAACAAGGCCTCCTCAAAATATGTAGTTCTCCTGTTTAGACCTTTTACACAACAAAGACAATGATACAATCCAGGAATATTTCAGTTTCCCACGATGCTAAATGTGAGCCCACAATCTACAAGCAACAATGGGGGCATAGTGATCTATGTTTCTCAGTGGGCAACATCCGTGGGTGACAGGTCATGGAAATTCTCAGCGGTAAGAAGGAAGGAATCTATCAAACTCAATTTATGTAGACTAGCATTTTCAATCATCAAACTAATCTCCGTGACCACTACTGTCTTGCCCAGATAAAATTAGTTGATCAACTGTCAGATTGTGACTGCTACTCATTTCTTGGAGGATTGCTTTCCTGAAACAGGATCAGCAGTGGGCTGATGCTGGTTCAAAGTGGTTCTAGCGAACCAGTATTTCTGACCATCAGCTGGTGCCGCCCACCTGCCCCCGCCCTATCCTGTCCTACATTTCTGTTTTTCTGGCTCAGCTGATTTGCTCAGCACAGCTGATTTCCATGCCTCAGCTGTTCTACTTACTGGGGCTGCCCTAGAAGGTTAGCAGTTGAGCTTCAAATTGTTGTATTTTGAATGCTACCCGCACGCGCAAAGCACACATTCACAGAACCAGTTGTTAAACCGGTTGCAGCCCACTACTGAACAGGATGGCATATGTCATGCGGAAGTTGGCAATCCAACAGACATCAGTCTATACTATTAGTTCTATCTTAAATCAGCACCCAGGTCCACATAAGATATGTGAGTATGGCTTCATGCTGGCTAGTGAGCATCCGCCTGCTTCCAACCTGGGCTAAAGAACTTCAGCTTGCAGACATAGATGACACTGTGAAAGGCCCTAGATGTATTTTGCCGCATTTGCTGCAGCTGTAGCTTTTTAATCTGTTTCTTCTTCCACCACTAATTTCAGAAAACATTTTGATCTCTCCATTCAGAGTTACAGTCACGGTGGCAAATGGCCTATTTAAAGTTCTGTTATCTGTTCCCAACTTGCCTGATGACTTTAGGACATGTTAGGTGGAATACCGGTTGGCACATGGAGTTTGATATCAACAAGGAGCATGCATTCACAATGAATGTTATCACCTACTGTCAGAATGGCAGTCTAATTTATGGTATTAAATAAACCTCCTCTTTGTTTTTCAGGCCCTTCTTCATTATGCAGTAAACACCACAACTACTCAAGGCATTGATGTAGCACATGGCTAAGACCCTCATTGATAGGGAATTCATGCTGTTCCCGGCAGCATCTTCCTCTATGAGAGTGCTATTATTTTGACCAAGAAATAGTTGTCACTTCTGATTGCCACCAGCTAAAAATCAAATGTGTCAACAATCCAAGTGTTGATTCCATTTAGAAATATTAGGTTGGTTCTGCAAGCATGTAGAAGAACACATTTAGATCCAAGGGGCAAATTGCATGCTGTCATACTATTGGATTGTAGGGTTGATTTTATTTCCCAGCAGCTGCTCAACTAGTTCTCATGAAGATTAATCAAGCTGAGTGTGAGGGACAGAGGTATATCCTCATTACTTAGGCAAGTATTCAGAAGCACCACTCAGTGGACTCACTGAAGCATGCCAGTACAACTATTAGGAATTACAGCTGGCACACTGCACATGGCCTTCAGAAGCATGGGGACAGTTGAGGAACTGACATAATAAATTGTTGGGTTTTCCCCATTTATGCTTTCTACATGCTTACAATGCTCAGAAAATAGGATTCACCACTTGGCATATTGCAGTCAAGTCCTAGAATACAAAGAAACATTCTGCATATATGGCAACATACCCATATGTAATTTGGAGAGTATGTCCAGTTAGCCATGTAGGGATGCCCTGCAAAAGGCTTGTGTTCCTTTGGGACAGTCTATACTGTATCGGCATTCAGAAAGTGATATGTCTGTGTTTTACTGCCACCAACAAGTGACTTCTTTATCCAAGGAAATTATACCAAGAATGCATGAAGAGGGCTCTACTGTAGACTGGTATGGTTCAGGTTGTATATGGCTCCTGGAATGGATGTATTGGGGTCCAGAGGGGAACATGCTACTGTTTGCAAGATTTCATGCTGGAGTCTACACCCTCATGGCACCACGGTTAAACTATACCCAGACAGGAAAGGCTCTAGCCACTGATTTGAATGAAAGGGTCAGCTTTGTTCATTTTATGCAGCTATGGGATGACACAAAAATATAGCCAGGTACATGGAAAACAAACCAAGACCTCATGTGTAAAGAGAATTTGCATGCTGTAGTAAAATGGGGCCCAGAACCCACCCAATGTTCCACTCTGGCACATATGAAGGTCATATGGAGACAACATTGCATTTGAACGAACATGTGTTTATTCAAAAGAAGGTTGCATTGCCTTGATGCAACATTGCTAACACGCCACTGTGATCATAAGACAGGAGACACAAGGAAGAAACAGGGAATGGGTTCAGGGAGATGGCAAACTCTTTTCTTGAAACAAGTTGTCAAGACATTTCCATCCCACTGCGTTCAGGGAAAGAAACAGTTGTTTTGGGGAATAAAATCTGCAGTGATATAGATCCCTATTACAATAGGGGTGAAAGCAACAGTAAAGATACACTACTCCTAACCATGGCTAAGACAACCAAATGCACCTTTGCAGAATTTGTTTGTAAGTAAAATGGGCTGTAGATCTGGGGTGGTCCCTGGGAGCAGCTAGGACATGCTTATGATACAGAATCCTTCGAGCTGCTGCTGGTAGAGATTAAGTGATAGTGAACTAAGAGGAATTGGTGGCAACCTGTCCCGTAATGGTGAATCCAGGTAGTGTAAATATCTGTGAGAGTATAACACTAATATTGCTAGACCTGAGTAGTCCTACATTGTCTGAAGGTAATGATGCTTGCTCAGATCCAGATACATCCCTAAGGAACATTTCTTGCAGAAGTTCTGTGGTCGCATACAGTATGTCCTTCCTTTGGCCCACCCTGCTGTCTGACCTGTTCAGCAGCTACAGAATTAACTGTATGTCATTCTACATGCTCAGCCACAAACTGTCATACCAGGTCTGTGATCCAACCATTGCAAAAGGCAATTAATTAGTGGGCGGTGTCATTGCAGTGCTAGCTGGGAAATTGGGGGCATGAATACCAGATCTCTTGCTTGGAAAAGAAAGTGAGAAATGTCAGGCTATATTGCAATGGAATGGGATAACTCGCCACAGCCAACTTGCCATGGCCAACTAGCTACCACCAGCTCACTGGCACCAACTCACTGGTGCCATCTCACCATGGGAGAACTTGACACAGCAACGCAACAGGGGCAACTCGTCGTGGAAGCCGGGTGAGCAAGCAGGTGTTGCAATGCTCTCGGAAAGCCAGTTGACAGAAGCACAAGAGAGGGGACGAATGTAAGATGGGGAAAAGGCAGAGCCAAAGTTGGCCCACTTCCCTTGCCCATTGCCATAGCTGAAGTCCAGACCCCAGCTTAAAATAATGTCATCTTCTGTGCCCAGGAAAACAGACTTCCTCTATAATTGTGGCTGTCCTGTGAGACAGATTTTCTCTCTCAAGTGTATATAGTTTTCATAAAGCTTTAAAAAACGTCACTCTGCCAGCAGGCTGTGTTTTGGATGCTTATTTATTCTCCTTGTTATTCTTTTATTGCTTTTGATCCTTTATATTTTAACTTCCATAAATACAGATGTTTAGGGCCTGCAGTAATTCATTTCCTTCTGCAGTAACAGAGGGCAAATGCCACAAGGGCCATTATTCTGAAAGAGTCTGCCTTTAGGGAGAGATAGAAACAAAATCTATGGCCCACATACTTCTAAGATGCTTTCTTTTTAATGAGCAAGCCAGAGGCCAGAGGACTGTTTCATTCATTTGGACACTCCCCTTCCTGGAAATCCATAAAATTCTATCTCCATTTTCTCCTGAAAATGCCCTCTTGAGGTTACAGCTCAGGTGACAAGATTAGGCCCAGAAGCTATCCAAAGGCAAAAGGATAATAAATAGATAGGGCAGCAGTAGGGTTACATAGCTACATAGCTAAAAAGAATGTGTCTTGACTTTTCTTAAATTGGCACACCTTAATTCTCTTAGCACTTTTTGTTTAGCTTTCTTTTGTACAGATTTAAACTAACTTTACATGCTATACACTACCTATATTGATTCTACATAGGAACGATATTCTACAATCTTTTAAACGTTGTATGGTATTTATGTATTGTACTAGTTAATGACCAAAATTAATACAAAACTAAGCCAATCCTAATGTGTTATCTGTCAGATTTACTTTGTTGACTGAAGTGGAATACAAAATGATGGACAACAAACAACAAACAAACAAATGGTCCACTTAGTACACATTACAAAGAGGTGTGGTGACTCTGGCTTAATGACACTGGAAGGAGTCTTTGCTCTGGCTGTTCGAGTCCTAGCACTGAGTAGCAGGGTGAGCTCCTGTCAGTTGCCTCAGCTTCTGTCCATCTAACAGTTCGAAAGCATGTTCTATACAAGTAGATAGATAGGTACCACTTTGATGGGGAGATGAGCTATTGCTCTTTGCAGGCAGTCAGATTCCTGATGGCTCTGAGTCTTCCCGTTGCACTGTCTGTTTGCGAGGCACCTCTGGGAATGGGGCAGCCGATGCTTGGGTGACACTTCAGGAAGAGCCGCTCATCTTTCTCTCTGGTATGAAGCCAGCTTGTCTTCCTGTAGCACACCTTGGGAAGCCTGCAAGCATACAGGGCTGCTACCTTGGCAAGCTAAACTACTACTCTGCACTTGCATTGTGGTCTCCTGGCTACTGTAACACCACTCATCATCATCATCATCATCATCATCATCATCATCATCATCATCATCATCATCATCATCATCATCATCATCATCATCACGGTACTAAGTGCTAAGATGGTTGTGTTGGTATCTCCTCTGGCCGCACAGTGCAGTGCATTCTTGCTACTCCAATCCTATTGGTGAAAAATAAGAGTGAAGGGACCAAATTCTGTCATCCCAATACATTCCATCGAGTGGGGGATGTGTACCCACCTTCCAATCTCTGATGGGCAGATCGCCTGTGATCCTGGTTCAGCTCAGGGGGCTTAGAAGGGGGAGGGAATGGCCTTGAGGAACAGAAGCAAGAGCTACTACCATAGCAACAGTCAGATAAAAAGAGGACTTTGTCTGGGGCAGGAGTGTAACCTAAGTAAACATGTCAGACAAGACCTTTCCCTTTCCCCCCAGTTCTCATGAAGATAACAGGAAAGAGAGATGAAGCACACCTGCCAGATTCTGTTAACATTTATTTATTTACTAAATTATATAAGTGCCCATCTCATGAGAAGGGATTCTGGGCTGCATATAATAGTACTGTAGTTTTGCAATAAAAGTTATACTGACCTACAGGGCATTGGATACTTAGTCTGATCTACCTCCAGGGGCTGACAGTGGGAAATTCTGAATTGGCCATCAATAGATAAATATTGCTTTCATGGAAGCACAGGTATGGGTGCTGGTGTCTGGGGAATAGAACGGGCCATGCAAGCTTTATCAGTAGATGAGCCATCGATCCAAACTTCGAAGTGACTTTTCCCCCCACTTCCCCCCTGATCAATGCTGCATACCTTTGACTGGCCCAAGGAGACCTTCAATTGTTATGGTTTTCAAATCCTTGTACAGCAGTACAAATGTTGCAAGTTTCTTGGCACTGGGAGGCAGAATGAGCGATGGGAAACTGGGAGCTGTTGGATGCTGCAAACCATCCTTTTTAGAGCCATGTTAGCATTGCCATGACAGATGTGATACAGTTTATGATAAAATAGGCATTTTACATGATTATGCCTGGACCCTAGGGTGTGTCATATTTTTCAGCTTTCAATTTCCAGATGTCAGGGGTATTAAAAGTTGTGACATGCCTTGCGGATTGTAAAGATATTTTGGTTACTTTAGTATAATTTAGATGTGCTTGGTAAGTAACTACATAAATATCATAACTTTTTAACATTTTGTTTGTTTCATCTGTAACCCACCCTTTTCCTGTACTCCAATTAGAGTGCCTTCATTTTTGTTGCATTGCAAACCTTGGTAATCTCCTGGCTTGTAGCTCTGCTGCTATGCATTCAAAATGACTGAGGTATCTAAATTGGAGTTCTTACTGAACTTTGATTTTGCCCCAGAGTTCAGAGAGAGTAAAGGTTTCTCCTTCCTCTATAATGATCCCGTGGAACCACAGCTGTTGTAATGAAGTCTAATTCTGGAACAGGTACAGGACGACTGTGTAACATAGAGCAGAATTGCAACGGCAAACGACAGGCAAATGGATTGGAAGAGACAGCAGAGAAAATTATTCCGACTGGAATGGGAAATTGAAGGGAATAACTGCACATCAGAAAAAAGCAAACACTGACTATTCTCAAAAGTTCCTCAAGGAAATGGCTGTTTAGTAACATTTCCATAATCCAGTTCTCTCCATATTCTCCATATTCTCTCCATATTCTCTTATTAGCCATAGCAATGGCTAGATTTCCTGAACTATTCCTCCTCTGTATTGGGTGGGCCCCCTACATTGGCACGACTGCAGATCAAAACGGTGGAACAAAGCATGAGCACCAGAGATATTCCCAAAGACTAGGCAATCATCCAGTTGATGGAAGAACCACAGGAGATTGACATAAGTAACTTGCACACAACGAACGCAGAACACAGAAATTACAGAACAGCAGTGAAGTATCAGTAGTCAGTACTGAAGAAATAAAGGAGAAATGTGTGGTTTTGTACGGTGTGACTACAGTTAACTATAAAAAGGAAGGAAGCAAGAAAGCAAGGAAACAGGGAAGCAAAGAAGGAAAGGAGAGAAGAGGAGAGATAAAGTAAAGCGTTGAGAAAATGATTCCTCAATCCAATCCTCACACAGGCAACTCCAAAACAAGCAGATTGGGCCATGGCCATGGGTCCCCAAGCTCAGCTTAACAACCAATTGCAGGTCCTCAGCACTGCTATGCAGATTGTGTAATCCTGGGATAAGGCTCAAAGCACATCAGCACACCTTACGATGATCACATATTGAAATTCACTCTGGGAGAAGATAGATAAGACAGTTCATCATTGAATTGGTGCCAGGGTGTCTCAGCCATGGGCTGATTTCAGGGTGCAGGTGGGGGACACGCAGTCGTGTCATTTCCAAGCGGTTGCAGGAGTGTCTTTGCACTGGGGATGGTAACCATGCGAATGTGTCCCCAAGGATCAAACTGCATCTTACATATAAGGCATCAGGAAGCAGCACAGTATCTTCTCCAATCTCCTGTAGATATCACAGCAGGTGAAGGAGAGCCCATAAAGTTGCGACAACCTTTTGACTGGCCAAGGTAGCTCAAACCACTGTCTTCTGAGGCACACAGATGGACCAACCCTTCATTGTCAAACTGTGCTGAGCTTACCGGAGGACACCTCACAGGACTGGCGCTTTAGTATAAAAGAAATGTCTATTTGGTCTTTCTGTTCTCCCGCCTTTTACAGGGAGGCAATGACGCAATCCTGAACTCTGTACTTTACAAGAGGAGGGAGCCCTTTTCACGTCACCGCGAGCAGGGATTCAATTAATCCAGGAAGCCTGCCTGGCTCTCTTGAGGATCCCTCCTTGCCATTCGACTGAATGGGCCCCACGCTCGCCCCAAAGTCTTCACACGCACGATTCACACACACACACACCCCATTTTTTTAAGGGTAGCTGCCGACTTCTCATCCCGGGGGGGCTGGGATTTCTCCCGACCTCCCCCCCTCAACCCCTACCCCATTAAGAGAAAGCCTCGCTCCCTCCCGTGTTTACATTCACGCCTTTGGCTCGGCTCTTCCTGGTTTGCGCTGGAAATCGTCTGCAGGAGCCCCACCCACCCCTCGGTGCTCCGAGAACTCCGCGCACCCGGGTCGGCGGGAAGGTGCTTCGGGAGGGAAGCGTGGCCGAGAGCAGCTCCCGGTTCTGGAAGGAGCAGCCCCACCGAAGGCCGTCTCTAAGCGCGGGCTAGTGGCAGCAAGCGAGGACATCTGCCATTGTGACGGGCCAACAGCTGCAAGCCCGCGCTCCCGCGGGAGCCTTTAGATCACAAAGCTCCTCTCACCTGCACGGCCAGGGAGAAGAAATATCTCTCTCTCTGTCTCTCTGTCCTTTTCTTTCTCTCTCTCTTTCTCCTTCTCTCTCTCTCTCCCTCTCTTTCTCTCCTTTCTCTCTCTCTCTCTCCGCCTCGTTCTCTCTCTCTCTCTTTCTCTCCTCCTCCCTCTCTCGCGTTCTCTCTTTCTCCCTCTCCTTCTCTCTCTTTCCCTCCTTCCCTCTCTCTCTCTCTCTCCCTCTCTTTCTGGACCGACGAGGCAAGGCAGGTCACGCTTCGAAAGGCGTGAAGGAAAAGGAAGAAGTGGCTTCCTCTGACTGACAACGTTTATTGGTCGGCAACGTCGGGCAAGCCAGTTGCGGGGAGCCGATCGGCGGGAGATCGCCCCTCAAGCTCGTTTCTTCCGGTAGGCTTCCAAAACCTGACCCGCCAAGCTAGCCTGACCTTCCACTTCCCAAAAGCCGCCTTTCTCTCTCTCTTTCTCTCTCTCTCTCTCAATCCCTCTCTCTCCCCACTCAATCCTCCCTCCCTCCCTCCTTCCCTCCTTCGAGATTTCCTTCATTGTGTGGCTGAGCTGCGTGGAGGGGAGTCCCCCTCGGTCTCCACCCCCGCTCTTCTGCTTCTCTGCTTTGGCTGGTGGATGCTGAAGATACCCCCCCCTCCCGGCGCAAGCGAGGCCCAACCCAAAAAAACAAAACAAAACGCGGGGGGACGGGGGGGACGGGACGACGGACCAAGCCTTCCAGCACGCGGGAACATCTTGGGTGCGTTCCGACAACCTTTCTCGGGGTTTTGTCCCAGGGTTGCTGTCTCCTAGGTGGGAGTTGCCCTCGGATTTAGAGAAGGAGGCGGAGGGAAGGAGGGAGGGAGGCAACGAAGCTGGGGGAGAGACGGTCGATTGTGACAGGCTGCTGAACATCTGGTGCAGTGTGTTGGCATTAACTGGGATGAGTCTCGGATACATCCATTTCCCACGCGTAAAATCGCATATCTCAATATTGTGATCTGGCTTGCGGAAACGGGGAGGAAAGCTTCCCCTGCCGTGTAGCCGGTTACTGAAACAATCATAGGCAGAGAAGGCAAGTTTATTGTCTCTTGGCCTAAAGGTGCAAGGACGGTTGGTACTTTGCTGTTCTGTGTATACTTTGGGGCAGGGTACTTTGGCAGCCCCTCTCTTTTCATCTCACTCTATGGCTAGTGTCAGATAACTTGGCCATGGTTGGAGTACAGTGATATGAAACATTACGGTTGCATTCACTTGCGACACCCAACCAAGTCAGCAAATGGCTCGATGCTGCATTCACATACCCTAGACTTGGTTGGTGCTGCCATCAAATTGTGTGTGCAAAATGTGCATAGCATTTTGCAGAAATCCAGCTGTTTGCATTAGTTTATGGCTTGGTGTGTTGTGCAGATTCCAAAAATGGGTTGATTCAAGAATCAGTGTTTGGGTTGGCCATTCAACCCAAGGGTGCTTGTGCATACTAGCAGTGTTAGTAAAGAACTCAGGCAGGAAAGGCCTTCCAAATATGTTCATGAGCTGAGCAAGGCTTTTCCTATGGCCCAAGTTGAATTAGAGCTCCCATTCTCCTCTAACAGTAAGGGCTGTAATAATGTAATTGTAAACAAAATTTTGTTCTGAAGAAGAAGTGATTCTATAGCAGAGAAGAGAATTCAGAAGCTGGACAGGGAGGAAGTGGCCGTGATACTTTTTTTGCTGCTGATTGCAGTCAAGAAGTGGAGAGTCTTATAACTGAGTTTGAATGAATGAATGAATGAATGAATGAATGAATGAATGAATGAATGAATATAAATTATGTGCCCAGCCTCCTGAGATTTCTTCTTACTCAAATGGCATCATTAGAAGAATGTGTGCCTGCTTGCAAAGTTGGCATATCATCATTTCGTGAAAATAAAAGCTGGAAATAATCTTCAGCCAAATTTCATCAAACAGAAACACCACCACCCCCATTGTTTTGACAGGTGCCATGCAATTGAACCAGAAAAGAGGAATTAAGTCTTTTCCGTTCCTCTCTCCACCACCATTGCTACAAGATCTTTTTTTTTGCTTTGCTTTGGAGTTACATCTTCCTGTTCTCAAAAGAAAACAACTTAGTAATAACTCAGTAACTTTCTCTAATTCCTTTCCTCTGAATAAGGCAGCAGCCCGGAGTTCCTGCTATCATTTTTAGCCAATGTGGCAGTGATGCATCTTCCTGGAATCTTAAACCTGTAAGTGCATTAACTTGCAGGCCCTGCAAAGCATTAACCGACCTTTATGGCTAGTTTGGAAATTTCTGCTGGTACAAACTTAGTAGTAAGTTGGCTTTTCCAAAACACACCTGTGTTGCAGGTATGAATCATGTTCACCAGCAAATTACAAAGCGCTGGTTATGGTTTTTAAAACTGTGCATGGCTTTCTGTTTAGGCTTGCGTACTTATTTGTCTTGTCAGAGTTTGGGGTCAGGCCATTTCTGCAGCTGTCAGAGGTCTCTGGAATGCTTTCCCTTGAAGGGATTTACCATTTTGTTAGATTTTGAAAAGGCCACAAACCATATCTTTTTTTAAAAACAGGCTCTTATTTAGACAATGTTTTTCTTTAAAAAATATGATGTAATATTCTCTAGTTTGAACTTTGGATTTATTACTGGAAACATTCAGATATTATAATAGTTAGTGGCCTAAAATGTCTTCAGGTGAATTCCTGGACACTGGGTGAATATATTGATTTAGGTCTTTTGGCAACACATGGAAATGTCTTCTGACCTCTTCTCAGATGTCTGCTGTCACAGTGTCACCTACAGTCGTGGGAGTTCTACTCACATATTAACTATCTTTGATTCTGTTTAACTACTTGGGATCAGCCAAGGTCAGCCGTCTGCCAGAGTAGACCAGTTGATGATATAAGAAAGTTAACTGAATAAACAAATATGATCAGGCTTTTCAACTGAACTCCTGTACATCCTGATTGGGTACAGACATCCCATTATGTCATGATTTGCCAATCATTAACAACAACTTCCACAAAACGTTAAACTCTAAGTCATAGCTTATGGCAGGGCTGTCAAACTCCCGGCCCATGGCTGGATGCGTCACGCACTGGCCATGTCCACAGCTGGTTTAGCAAAGAGGAAAAAAGTCCTGATATGTCACGTGACACCGCTGTGATGATGTGAGTTTGACACCCCTGGCTTATGGACATAATGCAAGGGGCCAGCCTTTCCTTCTGACATCAGAGTCAAAATTTTTG
Source organism: Oxyrhabdium leporinum (assembly GCA_032468155.1). Lineage (NCBI taxonomy): Eukaryota > Metazoa > Chordata > Lepidosauria > Squamata > Cyclocoridae > Oxyrhabdium > Oxyrhabdium leporinum. Next base: position 19,963 of record JANHFL010004772.1, read on the forward strand.
GGATGTTTTGGGAAGAGGGAAAGTGACAGCAAGAGGAGAAATGACATTAGAATGGGACTGTGATTCGCTTGGTTTTCAAAGGGGAGTGGTCCTTGTTTTTCAAACCAGCATTTGGACTACTCTAGAGTTTACATTAGTTTTTGTATTCAGTGTATGAAGATATGAATGTCTCATTTACAACCTGAGAAATGCCACAAAAGAGTTTGGTGCTACATGTTTTCTGTTCCGGCACTTAATACACTGTGTGAACTGGAATACATTTTTTATAGGAAGGCAGCCAGACATATGAAAAAATAGAAGTGGAATGCTTTTTAGAATAATGAAAAATCTTCATTTATGATCCATTTGAGCTGTTCAAGATATTTTAGCATTGGACAGGTCCTGTTCCTGTTTTAGGCTTTTTTTTTTCCTTTCATTGACTGCTGGGATAAGTTCTTACAGTTTTCTTGGCAAGTGGTTTCGGAAGTAGTTTGCTATTGCCTCCTTCCCAGGGCTGAGAGAAAATTGACTGGCACAAGGCCACCCAGCTGCTTTTGTGCTTAAGGCAAGACAAAAAATTAATGGTCTCCTGGTTTCTGCCTGATGCCTTAACCACTACGCCAAATCAGCTCTCTCTGTCTTATAAATAGGGTACCGTAACTCACATAAGAGCAGCTTTTGGGAAGTTAGACATTCCCAGAATTCACAGGAATAATCATGCTAACTAGGGAATTCTGGGAGTTGGCAGCTAGAAGGTGTCCAGGTGGTGATGGCTATCTAAGAGCCATGATTCCAGCTCCTACATTTTTTGTGCCAGCCAGCTCTTCCTTCCTTTGGTCTCCTATCTTGAACTGAATTTCTGTTCAAATTGTCTTGAATGTGAGTAGCAGTTTCCAACTGACTGGAAAAAAACAGTTTACTTGTGTTCAAGGAAACATGACTAGTAATTCCACAGCAAACAGAATACACTGAGCTAAAACTCCTACATTTATTCCGGTGTCCTGTTCAGACATATTGTTAGTCTGAATAATTATAACAATATAAATTGATCATACTTATGTAGGGAGGCACGGAAACGGCTTGGAAAATACCACCCAGAAGCCATTAAGATAACATCAGGAGCAGGAACATGTCCTAAGCCCAGGAGGTAGGAAAGTATTTGCAAGGGACTTAGACTGGTTCCCCACTAACCCACAGTGGTGCAAGGAGGGAGGGAACAGAGGCAGACTTATAGATTCTGTTATTACGGTCTATCACAATAAAATATATTTCTGGTTTTCCTGTGGAGTCAGTTTCTTCATCTGGTCTAACCCATTGGGATGATGACTTGTAATCTAAGTCATTTGTTTGGTTTTTCTTTTTCTGCTGGATATTTGTTGTATGACTGGCTGTTTCACAAAGCTGTCTTTGTCTACAAAATGCAATAGTGTGTAATTCTTTTCTTTAAGGTGTCAGAATAAGTGAAGTTGAAATACATGCAGAGTAGATGTGCTGGCCTTTTTTAAAAAACACAAAGATGTTATGGCACCTTAAAGGTTATTTTTTTATTACTTCACTGTAATACTTCATAAACTTTTAATGAACTAGTATCTACTTTAGCATACATATACTGCATTATCCAAAAACAAAATAATTTTCCTTTAATGAGAAGAAATTAAATTCTAAAAGGAGCTTAAGAAAGAAATTACCTGCAAGAAGTTCAGGTAGAAGTAAACAGTAACTATTCATGTAACAATGTTGAATATGCCACAGATATTCATAAAAGAATGAGACCGAATTGAATAATTATTTGGGATCTTATCCTGCTTTGAAAGATATATACATTGGTTTTATTTCTCTTGTATGTGAACATAGATTATATTAATGTTTGATTCATTCATTACATGCAATCAAGTTGGTGTCAACTTTTAGTAACCACATAGATTTTCTGCATTATGATCTATCTCTACTCTTCCTTCAAGCCTTCCTACAGTGCACTCATCACCACTGTAACTGAGCCCATGCACCTTGCTGCTGATTGTTCTCTTCTCTTTCCTTTAAAGGAAAGGAACTTGTCCCCCAGCTTTAGGACCTTCTCTAAAGAACTAGGTCTTCACACAATATGTCCAAAGTAGAATAATTTAAGCCTGGTTGTTACACCAAACTCTTGGTTGATTTGTTCAACGATCCATTTGTTTTCTTGGGTGTTCAGTAGTGTTCTGTAACACTAACCAGTGGTGTTCTATAATACAAAAGTTCAAAAGTATCAATATTTTTCCTATCCTACTTCTTCAAAGTCCATTTGTCACTTTATATTGTCATGGGGAAATACCATTTGCTTGCACTACATACATCTCTGTAGGCATATGGACACAAGATGGCCTTTGAGTATCCTTCTGAAGGTCTTCATAGCTGCTCTACCAAGTATTAGTTTGTGGAATATTTCTTGTCTGATTGTTCCTTTACTATTTTGGTTGATCCCAAAATACAGAAATTATCTACCACTTTGATATCTTCCCTGTCAAATTTAATTATTAACAATTAAACATTAACAATTGGAGGGAGAACAAAAGAACCCAATTTATACCACAGTTAAAAATAGTTTCTGTGGTTTCGTGATTTAATTGTTTAAACTCTTTTTTTTCGCCGAGGAATCTGATTTATGTAGGTGTGTGTTTCAGTTAGGATTTTTATAACAATCATTAAGGTTACCAGATCTGAACTGCCGAAATAAAGGCAAATATAGACAGATTCCAAGAGATCTAGAAAAAAAAAGACAAAGTCTTTGTGGTTAAATTTGTGGTTATCTGCATTTCTATAGTCCAAAATTTGTGGTCCTACTGTAAAGTTTACCTTAAGCATGGAGCAGGCATTAAAAAATAATAACAACCTCATTGTGTAGGCATGTTGTGTTGGAATTTATTTATTTTTTTACAAAAAATAAACTATAACATGAAACAATTGATAGCCATCTCACGTGTTTATATACTGTAGGGCTGTACTCTCTTGGGTTTATGTTTTATGTTTTATCTTGTAATTTTGCACATTTAAAGTATCTGCTGTTTTGATGAATGGAAAAATTGTATATATATTGGAGAGAGGAAGCAATTGCAGAGCTGATTAAGGTCAGTCATAGAAATCATATTGAAAGTATCACTTATGCTACAATATATGTCAGGTGAATACAGTGGTTTAATAACTATTTAGCTAGGATTAAATCTCTGGCTGATCTCAATGACACTTATTTCTAGGTAACTCGTAGAGGATTTCATTGTAGAGAAGACCACTTACACAGCTGGCACAAACCTAGTTTTCTAATTCATTACTTCATTACTACTACGTTCAGTCTGATCATTCGTTTTAAAATATCCGAAATACCATCCATCAGAGAAATGAAAGTGAATTGCTGTTCCAAATACAGTAGAATAAGAAAAAAAAGTTCAGATCATTGACTAATAACTAAACCAAAGAATTTATGACTGAAACAAACAATTATTTTCCTATCAAATTATGCTGCCACATTTGGATTATAAATCTCTTTTTTTGCAAAGCCTCATATTGACAGGTGGTGTTGTATAAATAGCTATAATAATTAAATAATCAACTATGTGAAAAATGACTTCAGTTTTTACAGTCTGTTTTAATTTGATAGATAAGCAATTGTTTTTCTTTTGTTTTCCCCCAAGAGAAGAAAATGCCCATGAGAGGAGCATTCAGTGACAAATTGTTGCACCTTTGTGTCCTTTTACGACAATGTTTTGTTTTATTATACAGTTATCTGTCCTGGAGTCTGCAGCCTCTTGAACCTCCTGTGTTTCATTTAATTCCAAGGAAAAATAAAATTCCAGGGAACTCATAGGAGATGTTTTAGATCAGGAAGTTTGCTGCAAAATGATGAGCACAGAGATAACATCAGTGCTCTCTTCCACTTTCAAAGCTGCAGTGAGCTCAAAACCTGACCTCTAAACATATTCAAAAGTGACTTGATAGTGGGGTAGATCAAATGAAGCAATTTTCACTAGGACTGTTATATAAACCTTTGGAGAAGTGCTGCTTTTCAACGATAGCTTGACCAGAGCAACTTCTGGGGCTGTTTTTCAAACCAACCTCACGATATTGCTTCTAAAAGTGAACAATTGTGTTGCTTCACCTTGTTCACAGAGAATAATTGTGTTGCTTCACTTTGTTCACAAATATTTTTTTGGACAACTGCTAAAGGGGATACTGTATGTCATTTCCCTCCTCGTTTGAGAGAAGGTGCAACGGAGGATGTGCTGCTCATTTCCCAGGGCAGGGGTCTCCAAACTTCGCAACTTTAAGACTTGGGCAACTCCCCATTGCTGGCTGGAGACTGTTGGGAGTTTGAAGTTCACAAGTCTTAAAGTTGTCAAGTTTGGAGACCCCTGTCCTACAGATCACTTCAACTTCCAGTGAGCCATTTTGGCAAGCCTATCCTTTGCCATCTCCAGCATGGCCCCTACCAGAGCCCAAAGCTGGTTGAACTGAAGCACAACACCCATTCAGAAGTCTCTTCAAACTTTGATAAATGACACACAAGGTTCATGTTTGGAGGCAACATGAATCCCTTCATCAAAGCAAATTACATTTCTTCTTTGCTTCAGCTGAAAGAATCATGTTGACTTTGGGATGTCATTTTAAAAAAAAATAATTGAAGCAATTCAAGGTCCTCTTGCTAAAGTCTAGTTTTCAAAGGGAATTAATTAAGAAATCAAAAGATAGCTTTCAGCACAGCCTCACCTCTGACCAAAGTTGGCATGGTCCGGCTACATGCTTGTTTTTCTGTTCCCCCCCTCCCAAAAAAAAGGAAAAAAAAGAAAAAGCACAGTAGCTAAAGTTATGAAGGCTTCTAATTTAATTACCATGTTGGCTTATCTGAAAGCTGACTTATCTTTATTGCTTCCCATTTTAAAATTCTGTAAGACCCAGCTAATAATGATAAAAGTGTCCTAAAGTGGTCTTCTGAAATAAGCTAGAAGAGCATTGTAAACACTTTCTGCGCACAACTTTTGAGGCAGAGAACTATGCATTACTAGCTTATATAGTATCTGGAGGATAGCTGTGGAGAAATATTGTGCTTCTTTGAAAATAACGGGCTAATAAAGCAAGCTATCCTTGACCATGAATTCTGTTGTTCAACTTTCAAAATGGCCATTTTAAAATTGCTTCAAAATGGTAAACAATGGGCTATCAGAACTCCCATCATTCCATTTTAAAGAGCTGACTTAACAATCATCATTAAAAGCATTTGAACAGTACTTGGAAGAATGGGGATTAGATCATTAATAAAAAATGAGCATTAATACTATAGATCTGGCACACAAAGTGGCTTGTAGCCCTTTTCCTGGCCATAACACAGAGTATTATTTCAGAAACTTGCTTTGTCTATTACCTGAGTAATACAACAACATAAATATATTTTCTTCTAATCATGTCTGAATATCACTCTACCTTTTTTTTTCGTTAGCATTGCAGGACTCAAACTAAACCACTAGTTACGTTGATATGTCATGCTAAGCTTGATCAATGATGCTTGATTTCTTGATCCTGTAGAAGTAGCTACCTAAACAAATCAAGAATTAATGCTAGAGTTGGGAGTTATGACTGGCTTTTGGCTTGCAACTCTTTTCCAGCTCTTGACTTGTTTTAGGAGGAAATAAAGCAGATTTGCCAGTCTGCATAGTGTACTAATCAACTCAATAATGTTTTTTTCATGATTTATCCACCCATTCCCACTGAGGAGACCAAGTAAGAAGCACAGACCAAATAGCATGAATCACAACATGATGCTCTGTGCACATGAAAGGGATATGTTATTCTCCTTATGAACTGTATATTCATGGTTATGTGAACAAATGTTATATCAGTGAGTACAATCTCTTCTCAGAAAATCTACTGAACTACACCTTATAGTTAAAGATTACCTCCCAAATTTCTACTCTCTTTGCAAGGTTTGCTGTATTTTTTCAAAAGAATGTTAAGAGATAATCAAATGTCTTTGTACAACTGCAAGGAAAAGTGGTGTGGCTGTGATTTGTGTTAAGAACTTTCAAGAATTACAGAAGAGAATGGCAGGAGGAAAAAAAGAAGCTGTCAGGGTGATTGTAGTTTGTCAGGGTAATATAGCCTTCCCAGCCCACCATATTTGAATTTTATAATGGGTATTGTGGCCTGGAAATGCTGGGAGTTGCAATTCAGCATAACCGAAAGGCCCCAGACGCACAGTCTATATTAAGCTGTTATCCAACTGTCAATCAGCTGCAGACAAGAAAATTACAACATCTTTTGGAATGCACAGAACAACACCATAGAACCACAGTTACATGATTGAGAGGGTGGACTACAACAATTATCAGGATAAAAAAGCTGCTGAAGTCCACTCTGATATAATTATAAAAAGTTTGCTGCTGAAGTCCACTCTGATATAATTATAAAAAGTTTGATTCCCTGCCAATTGGTCTCTTAATATCACTTCTTATATACCAGCAAGGTAAAGCTGCCGGTATATAAGCTGCTTTGTATAGCTGGGGATTGGGAATCAGATTATGACCATGGTTTTGGCCACCATTCTGGTCCCAAAGTCAACAGTGAAGGCGGGGGGTTGTCTCTTCTTTGCAATCTTTTAGCTAAAAATACCTGCTGTGCTAACTACTTGTTAAAACAACATGGAAGGCAGCAACAAGGGTATCTGCAGGCCATTTCAAAAAAAGGACAAGATCTCAGTTCTGCAGTGAAAGTCCCCATCCTTGTTTAAAAGTCATTGCGCACACGATTTATATTTCTTTTCTACAGAAAACAAATGTACATCATTGGCAGAGGCTCCATAACGGTAACTCGGAGTGGGATCTTGGAGTCCTGGTGGACAATCACTTCAATATGAGCCAGCAGTGTGCTGCAGCTGCCAAAAAAGCCAACAGGGTCTTAAGCATCCAGTTTGGTCTCCACAATATACAAAGATGTTGAGACTCTACAAAGAGTGCCGAGTAGAGCAACAAAGATGATTAGCGGATTGGAGGTTAAAACTTATGAAGAACGGTTGCAGGAACTGTGTATGTCTAGTTTAATGAAAAAAAGGTCTAGGGGGTGACATGTTAGCAGTGTTCCAATATTTGAGAGTCTCCGACAAGGAAGAGGGGAGTCAATCTACTCTCCAAAGCATCCGAAGGCAGGACAAGAAGCACTGGATAGAAACTAATCAAGGAGAGAACCGGCCTAGAAACACAGAGAAATTTCCTAACAGTTAGAACAATTAATCAGTGGAATGAGTTGCTTCCAGAAGTTGTGGGTGCTCCAACACTGGAGGTTTTTAAGAAGAGATTGGACAACTGTTTGTCTGAAATGGTATAGGGTTTCCTGTTTGAGCTGGGGGTTGGACTAGAAGACCTCCAAGATCCCTTCCAACTTTGTTATTCTGTTAAAGTCAGATTTCCATTCAATAATAGACTCTTAAGACTTCATGCACTGCATGTGGAATTCTCGGCTAGAATTGGGACTGAATTGTATTGAAAATGGAGTGGCATTGAGATATTGTGCCTTAAAAAACAACAGCAGCAACAGAATTGTTTATTCCATTTGTAGTCAACCCCGTAGCATGTCAAAATAAAACTTTCATGCAAAGTTGTAAGATGTGCCTGTCCGCTCTCCAAAATGCGATCACTTAATTATTCATGCGAACAGAATGTTTGAGGAGCATGTGTAGCAGCTTGCAGTAGGATTGCTTAAAGGAATGTTTTGGCAAGTTTTATTTAATGTGTTTGCTTCTTGACTTGCATTGGGTGCGGCCTTGTTTGGGATATGAGGGGAAAGAGATCACGGCAGTTGTCAGTGTTTGAGAAAGTTTCTAAGTAAGCCCATCTACTATATAACGTAATATTGTAAGCGGAGAATGCATTTTTTCAGCACCAAACTAGCAGACTAGGGTTGCAGGACTAGAAGGCCTGATCAGAGGAAGAAGAATTGAACACAAGGTGGAGGCAACTGAAGTAGAACACTTCTCGGTACAGATAGTCCTCAGCTTACAACCACAATTGGGATTTCCGTTGCTAGGCAAGGCGATTATTAAATGAGTTGTTTCTGATCAGTGACTCACTGAGTACATTGTGCAGTTTTTTAAGGAAATTTGACTTCTCTTGACTTTGATTGCCAGAAGCTGGCTGGGAAATGGCCCCAGGATGTTGCAACCATCATAAATATATGCTGGTTGCCAAGCTCCCAAATTTTGATCTCGTGACCAAGGGGCTTCTGCAACTATTGTTAAGTGCGAAGACCGCTTGTAAGACACTTCTTTCAGTGCTGTTGTGACTTCAAATGGTCACTAAGCGAAGGGTTGTAAGACAATGAGTACCTTTATATACAATTGATTAGAGAAGAGCCGTATGGTTTAGATTAGGGTAATAACTCCATTTCTATGAAAAACTTTTAAGTTGTGGACATTGACTATATGATGGCATTAGAGTACGTTGTGTTTGAAATATTTAAATATTTGTTAAAAAAGATAAGGTATCTCTTTTCATTTATGTCTTCCTACCAGCTAAATAAAAGGCATGGTTTAATGAATTCTAAAAAGACACAGAAAGATTTGAGTTGGTTTTTGACCTGACTTGTAAAGTCAAAATGTGCTGATGTGTGCTGAGAATTATTCTACTGATAATTTTAAAACTTCAAAAAATAATACAACTCTTCTTGACAGTTAAGTCTTGACTGGATAGAAGGTTGAACAAGAACTAAGGGACACATGGTCCAGAAGTTATTTGGAGGAAAACAGAATTAGGAAGTCTTTTGTTTCATCTTCTAATTTAGGACATGTTTATTATACATGGTAAGCATCTCAGGTCATACAAAAGAACAAAATTATCTCATCAGGAATATTCAATCTACTTTATATAGTATAGATGAAATAAAAAGCTTTTCTGGATTCCTGAAACTATAAACATCAAGCACAAGAATAACTGATTATACCAAATTATTTTCAGAACTTGACAATCAGAATTGAATTGTTTAGATAATACAAGTGATCTAATGGTGCTTTAAGGTCATTGGCTGTCTCAATTTTCTCTCTTTTCCTCATCCTGAGTATTTGAGAAAGATATTTGCAAGCCTCAAAAGTATCGAGAGAACTTCTGTTTACTGCATAGCCAGAAATTTGGTCAATTAAAAAGAATTGGTTGGCTCTATGAAAAGGAATATTGTGCCCTTGAATGTATACTTGGAAGATATTTATATCATAATGCATACAGTTTCATGCCAAATACATCTGATATTATAAGAGGACCTCATCAAATCTTATTGGATATGGAGTTGGAAATAGTTTGAAAGAAAAATCTAACTTTGACATATATGAACGATACTTCTCAGCCAGATCTTTCCAAATGTTGACTTTTTAGTTCTGTTATTCTTCATTCCTAGTCTGTGTCATCTAAAGGTTGCATATTTCCCGACTTCTCTTATGAAGAAATGAGATTATTCAGCCTATTTTTTCTCTAGTTTTTTATGAACTAGGTAGAGAGATTGCCTTAGGGAGTTTGTAGAATTATGTGTCTTTTCAAAGTCAGATTTTTATCCTGCAGTTACTCAAATATTATGTTGTGATTTATTTTGCGATTTGATTAGAAGCAATCCATCTATTAAAAAAATGTACATGATGGCAAGTGCTACAGAATTATAAAATGTTAATTAGCTAGTAATGAAATCAGATGTTCCAAAACCATATTAATATAAATAGCACAGAAAGTAAACTCTTCATTTTCCTTCTGGAGAATTCTAGCTTTTAGAGAACATCTCCTTTCGCACTGGTTTCTCATTTGTATCTTTGTTTTATGTGGAGCTATATGTGTGAGGATCTATACATTATAAGTATTAATTTGATCTTTATAGTTGTTATCTCTCTAGCTACTAATCTTTGGGAATTTTTTTTCAACCAGCTTTATTTGAATAATGTTCTCGGATGATACTCCAGGACTTAGTAACAATAAAACAATAGCTCCCAGTGAAATTAAAGACTGAACGGTTTATTATTAAAATTTTAGCTCTCTTATCTTGATGTTTTTCTTCTCAGCCACTCTCTTTCCCTGCCTAGCCCACACAGAGCGTTTGCTAGCGGAAGCCCATAATTCTAGTTTCGGGAGTCTTGGTTAAGGAAATGTTAATCATAGCAGAGTTTATCCCTTGTGATTTAAAGAAGGTAAAGTCACCACTGCCACAAACGTGACAAAAGAATTATGATGGTGCAAGCATGATTGTGCTGAGTCATCCTATTTGGTCTAGTGATTAAGGCACCAGGCTTGAAATCAGGAGACTATGAGCATGAAAGCCAAAATTAACTCTCAGGGCTGTTGTGAGAAAAAAGGTGGAGGAAGGAGTATCAGGTATGTTTGCCCCCTTGAATTACTACTACTACTACTATGTCAATAACTGTCAATATTATGAAAATTAATATATTAGATGCTGATCTGGTCAGAGCTGAATTACTTATTTAATCCTTCTTAAAGGTGTTGTTTATCTATGATTGCATGCATATATAGATATAAAGTTCAGATTTAATGCTACTTTAAATTCAGATGGAACCTAAGGTATATAATTGTGCTTAACTGAAACTGATTTTGATAGTTCTGTTTATTCAGGGTTAAATCTAGTTTTCAAGAATGTTGTTGTGTGCTTCTTCTTGAGCCATCAGGAAACCATGGGAAAATGCCGGAACTGAGCAACTGAATGATGATTTAGATTGATTTAAGCTCAATATGTGTCTGCTTAACTAGAATTTTAGCAGTGTATTTTATTAATATGAATAAGTATTTAAAACTTTGGGTACCTATGAAAAGAAAAGACCTTGTATAAAGGTTAATTTAATCTTGAAATTCACAAGGAATTTGCAATGGTTCTGTAACTGGAAAATTTCACTGAAGAGAAAATGAATGTCACCCATTTTAGCAGAAGTAAAGTAATATGTCAGTGATGTTTTTTCTTCTTGTGTGTCGATTCTCTTGAGGCGACTGTAATTAAAAAAAAATCCAGCTTCTAAAATGTCAATTGAAAAGTTATTTAGTGTGCTATATATTTTGTTGATTGATAACAAATTGATAACAGATATTTCTTCACAAAAGTTTACATAATAAACTGGCCATTAGTTTAAATGATAGCAAAACTAATCCCAATTTTAAAAGATATATTCCTAGGTGAAATTAAGACATATTCTACCCTGGAGAAAACCTTTCAGTTCAGACTGCTACCTATAAATTACCTATACCTTTCATTCTCCCCATTGGGCATACTAGCTAGGGAGGATTTGTGGTTCATTATAGCTGGAGGCTTGGGACCAGTTTGGGAAAGTCTCTCTTAGCCAACTAAAACTGTATCAACTATTAGCTTTTTATTTAAACATTATGACTGGCTCTGTCTTTTTCTCAATATTAATGCTAGTGGATCTAAAAATTCAATTATTTTTATTATTTTATTTGTTTATAATCTTGGCGATTTGCAAAATCTGTTAAAATCAACTCTCCAAAACTAGATTGCCATGAGAGGGAAGGCAGAGATGATCTTGCTGTATCCAGTGGTGAAATCTAAAATTTTTCACTACCGGTTCTGTGGGCGTGGCTTGGTAGGCATGGCTTGGTGATCATGTGACTGGGTGGGCATGGCTCACAAAATTACACAACCAAACTCACAAAATTATACAACTCACAAAAATACACAACCCCTACCCCATCAAGGTATGAAATTTAGCAACATAAAATCTCACAGCCACACATT
>JANHFL010004772.1:38618-74818 GCA_032468155.1 Oxyrhabdium leporinum
TTCCAGTTCTTTTTTTACAGATTTCGCTATTTTGTTTCTTTGCATATTAGGACTAAAGTCCCCAGTTATGAAATTCTCTTCTCCCCTGATCTGGTTTCCTGCATCTTTAAATGCAGATGTATTAAAGATGTGAAAGCTTATTTCATAAAGCAGACTGATTGATAGGAGCCCTTGAAAACATGTCTTGAAGCAGAGAGTATTAAAGTTAGGTTTTATTGTGGAAAAGTTATCAGCAAGATTAGATGGCAGGATATGTTGTGAGTTGTTTTTACCATGTAGTGAATGTTGATTTCATTGCTCTTGGATAATTTTAATGGTTATTTGTTTTTACTTATTATTTCGATTGATGATGGATTAAACCAATGTGTGTCTGTGGGAAATGTTATAAATAACATTTTTGTTCATTTATCTTGAGAATTAATGAAAGAGCCAGTGGTTCTCAGACCAGAGTGGGCAATTATGTACATTCTCAATAACCATTCAACTTCAAGATCTCCAAGAACTGCAGAAACAGTGCATTAATTCTTGGGGAGAGCAGAATATAAAAAAAGAACTGTAGATTTAAGCCACCATGGGTGTAAGAAACATTTATACCCTTACAACTGGCAGCAGGCAATGAACTGTTACCTACAGCTTCATTCTTGTCAGCAGTATAATATTCTTATCTAACTGAGCTGTATCTGTGAAACCTGCCATATCTTTTTCTATGAAACGGGCTGTGTGGAAACAACTCTAATTTATTACGAAGTTGTGAATAAATAAATAAACCTTACAATACGGAAGTTTAAAAGGTAGCATTATCATCTATCAATTTATTTATTTATTTGAAACATTTATATGGCCACCTACAATATATGAAACAACTATTGGCACCTAACAAACACAATTTAATAATAATTTTAAAAAAGTTTGAGACTCTAACACACCATCAGTGCCATAACAATACTCTCTCAAATCATCATTTCAGCCCTTGTGTATCCACTGTAGGATGAAGGCCTCTTCCGCATGTTTCCAACCAATATGGTCCTGAGCTTATTTTTATATGAATATATACCTGGCTCACCTCCCATCTTACTCAATGCGTGAGAGAAGAGGCAAGTCTGAGCCCCTCTATTTCAGGGTGGAGGCTATTCTGTGGAAAAGGCTTTGAAAATAATAACCAGAATATCGATAGCTTTGAAAATGTTTTTTGAAAAGACAGTCTATAGCTTGGTACAATGCCTACTCTTAAAAATTCTGGTTGCAAGTGCAACAGCTTTTTGGTGTGCAAATGGATTTTCTCCCTTGAAGGGAGAGAGGAGACAGAATTTAATTCTCATACTTAACTGAGAGGGTCGAAATCTTCTTAAGAAGCCACCCTCATCTATGTCCATTATGCCATGAGGTATTTATCTACATGTATATGCCAGTTCTACCACATTGTGTAAATTGCAACAGTTACTGAATGATATGGTAAGTGTATCTATATCAGAGATATCTAAAAGGGTTTATTTATTCCAGTCCCTTATAGAAACAGATCATAACTGGAACATATTGGATGAATATATAGTCAATATTTGTCACAACGAAATACTTATCATTCACAGACAGTTTGTTAAATATTATTTTAAAAAACACTCTAATGAAGGCTCTTTCTTAACGTTTACTACAGAGTTGTTTTTCTTGGTTTGAATCATGGCTTCCTACTAATAATAATGGACACAGAATATTTTAGAGGCTGCACCTGACCTTGTGCAGATGTGCCCCAAGCCCCATCAATCATTTCCCACTGAGCCCTTTAAATATTCCTTCTCTATCTTACCTTGTGTTTTAACCCTACTAATGCATGGCTGATTTATTTCAATTGACTTTGGGCAGGTTAGGCCAAATTAATGGATGTTATAGCAGGTTTTGTATTAGAACTTCCCAACCCAGTGTCCTCATTTCCAAGAACTCATCAGTCTTTATCCAAATGGAGTAGAAAATTCTGGAAGAATTCCTCAAATGTCCCCAGTGATGATAATAGTCAGGGGAGCATTAAGTTGCAGAAGGCTTTATTTAAAGCAACAGAAGAAGCAATGCTTTCAGTTCAGTGATCTATATTGTTTACTTCATTGTTTATCTTCTTCGGCCTTTTTAACAGGCTAAGCAAAATGAAAACCCCACAACTGCATGAAACCGATCTTTTCAATTTCCAGTTAATAAAAGCTAGCAGTAGGATCTTCCTTCTGTTTTCAAACATGTCATAAGCTTATGCAGCTAAATGAAAAATTGAGGGATGGTCTCCATTTTGTGTTTTAAAGGGTTCTCTCAAAATATCATTGAAAAGCTTCAAAATCCTGTACTACATGCCTTTGGATTAAGGCATGTAGAACAAACTGGTTTGTCTGAATCTCACCGAGAAAAGGGAAGTGCAGCCAGGAGGTGTGCCTTTGCATAGATAGCAAACAATTAAACGTTCTCATCCAAGACAGCAAACAGGAACTCATGTGGTTAGTTTGAGTCTGACTTTGTATAAAAAGTCAAACTTTAAAAACACAGCCTGCAACAAATGCAATGTGCTTGATGCCAGTGCCATTAAGACCATTTTAAATAATTTGCTAATTTACAGAGAAATAAATGACCCGGAAATGATGTGATGGTTAATACAATGAAAGCTGTGTTGGGTTAATCATAACGAAAGTACGGCTTTATATATTGTATAGTTCCAAACTTCAGGCTATTTTGTGGTCTTCAAACATTACTGAATTGTGGATGACTGCGTTTGTGAAAACTTAAGCGATAGAATTCTATTTAGCAATTCATTTTATTTCCAGATTGAAAACTACTGATTTGCATCAATATTTTTCAGTGTAGTTCAATGTACTAGTGAAGTGGAAGTGTTCTAGATACTAAGATATTGGTAACAGCAACAAATGATATCGATCAACCTTTAATCGAGTATACTGTGGATGGATGTACAATTTATTACTTGCACCAGGATTTGCATACCTGAACAGCAGGTCATCAGAAGATCAAAACCGATTCCAGTGGAATTGGTTCACGTGCTATCTTGTTTTTATTGTTGTTATATCTCTATCTTATTTTATTAAAATACTTACTTTTTAATAAGTTTTCCAGGCAGAAATTTAAGAAATGACAAAATAAAAATAAGGAAACAAATACATTAAGTAAAAGCTACAAAAGCAAACAAAAAAAGAGGGGGGGGAAAGGGGAAAGCTGCCATATATTTCAGATATGTCAAACAGATTTCTACGTAAATCTACCTTGGGGGAAAGAGTAGTTAATGATTTTCTAACGTTCCAGAATGCCTTTAAAATCTATGCCACAGGAAATAAAAAAACATACTGAGTCATTTTTTTGATAAAGAGATAAACTTGCCATTTCAAAAATGAGTAAGTCGTTTCATTTTTCAAGAAACACAGTGAAATTTTTGGGATAGAGAGGTGAAAATAATTCTGCGCTGCGCTGCGCTGCACTGCAAATTGTCCTTCATATGTACACTTGCTGCAAAACACAGTCTCAACAACAGATTCATTTGTGGAAAATGATGGTATTTCAGACTTGCTTTCGTATTTCATGCCAGCTTACCCGAAATGTGTATTTTGGCCTCTGCTGATTTGCATGATTGTGGATAGAACTGTAAAATGTGGTAACTATGCAGTATTGTGGTTCAATGACAAGAACAGATGAAGGAAGTAAACAGGGCGGTTAAACTAGTTTCAAACAGACCAGGTGGCAATCCTACTATAAAAATATTTTTCTTATCTCTCCCGTATGTGACTGATTGTCGCAACCAGCAATCAACCCCTCTGTAACTAAAGAGAGAGAGAGAGAGAGAGGAAAAAAAAAAGCAAGTACATGAGCAGAAAGGCAAATGAGTCAAATTATCCAAACATATTACAAGAATTTCATTCTTTGCATATGTTAATTGGGGATAAACTTTGAGTGCGAGTGTAGAGACAAGCATCTTTGAAAGTGCTGCCTTTCTCTGAAAAAAAAATATGAATCTTCAATCTTGCAGGTTAAGATTCTGCAGCTAAACCTGAGGTTATGCCTGTTATGAGTTCTAATAATATACTTCTGCATTAATTAACAGGGGCTGTTCTTTGCATGGTGAGCCTGCGTAGGTGGTACTGTTATCTTAAATCTTGAATGGTCTTGTTTCCCCCCTCCCACCCTCCATTTGCATATCAGGAGGCACATCTGGATTGTTGCAGGAGCATGGAAATATGGAGCAAGCATATCTGTACACATCTCTTCCACTTCCAGTACATATGATGGCATGAGTGGTCCTATTCTCTCAGTGCAATTGTCAATAGCATAAAGATGGTATCTAACTAGAGCTACTTTAACAGCTGACAGAATAGATGTGATAAAAATTAGGACAGGTCCTTGACTTACGATCACAGTTGAGCCCAAAGTCTATGTTGTTAAGTGAAACATTTTATGCCCTTTCTTGCCACAGGTGGTAAGTGAACCTCTACAGTTGCTAAGTTAGCAACCTGGTTGTTAAGTGAATCTGGTTTTCCCATTGACTTTGCTGGTCAGAAGGCTGCAAAAGGTGATCACATGACCCCAGGATGCAACAAAGGTCATAACTATGAAAAACGGTCATAAGTCACATTTTCAGTGCCATTGTAACTTTGAACAGTCACTAAATGAACTGTTGTAAGTCGAGGACTACCTGTATTATACTATTATTACTTGTAAAAAAAGGTGGAATGTCACACTTTTCTCCAAGTTCCAGGAAAATGATTACATTTCATAGGCTCACTGTGTAGTGAGAAAACTGAATTTATTTATTTTATTTATTTATTTTATTTAATTTATATACCGCCCCATTCCGAGGACTCGGGGCGGTTCACATAAAAATATAAAAATATAAAAATCCTCTAAAACCCCGTTTACCCCCTAAAAATTCAAAACCCATTTAAAAACCCCTCAGTCAGTGTAGTTGATATAACTACAGAAAGCTTCCCAAATCTTAGCTTGGACACAATTCTAAAAAATGGTTCAGCTTTATTAACTGTTCTCTATAACTCCTTATGCTTAGTATGTCTTTGGAACCAAAATCGATCTTGCTTTTGTTGTGGCTCATTAATATAAATTCATAAAGCTATTATAAATTGGACAATGTTCAATTTGGACTCCAGCCTTAGCTAACTTTACACTGGATGCAAACTAAGTACATTATGTCATTTTTCAAACATTCTAATAAATTATACGGTAGTTAGTGTTGAACTGAAAATGCCTGTTCAATCAATAGTTGGAACTATTGGACTTTTAATCCACATTTGCAAGAAAGGAAATGCATGAAGAAAGATTGAAATATTTTTAATGACTAAGAATTGCATTGAAAGGCTTTGAGGTACAAGGAGCTCAGAAAATGATAGTCATGGACGGATATGACGTTTTTTGGTTTTGGTATGATTTTATTTGGATTGGTTTTTTTTCATGGTTTTGGCCACAGCAAGAGGCAATCTCTAGCTGATTTTGGGTGATTTCAAAAAATGTAAACTAGCTTAGACCATGTTCATATTTGGATTGGAAAATCTCAAGAAACCTGAATTCTGTTGACTAGCCTGGCAAGTTTAAACAAATGTAGAAGAAGGTAATAAAGATAATAAATAAAAGAAGGTAATTTAAAAAAAAAAACACTTCTATGGTGCTGACAAGGAAACAATGTGGACATGTCCATGAAATCATCAGCTAGCAAAGTTGACTCAAGTGAAATTTTATCTTTGAGGGTTGTTGTTTTTGTGCGTGTGTGTGTGTGAGACGGAATAGAGCTGACTTTCAGTTTTCATGTTCATGCCACCAGACTGACTAGCAGGAAGGGACAGAAGAGGCAATAAAATTAATTTACCTCTGTGCTATCTCTCTTTACTCCATCTTTGAGTAAAGAGAAAACCTAGGAAGGGAATGAGAAGAAGAATAGACAAAGCTGACTTACTGAAAGGAAAGCAGAGCCACCTATGATCAGAGCCTTGGGACATCCTCCCTCTGTGCTAGACCTTGAACAGGTCAAATAAGTTGTCTGAATTTTTTAATTGACTGGTTGCATTTTCCACTGCAGAACAATTCACCTGTTTTTAACCCGATGGCGTATTGTCTGAATTAATGTGAAACTAATTTTTTCCACCAAAAATAAAATAATGGAATTTGTTATTAATAAATCCTCGTTAAAAATTAAAATTCTTTCTGTGGTTTTAGACAGGCTAATGTTTATGACGTTATTAAATGCTTCATTTGAATAAAAGAACATTTGAAAGTGACGTGTTTGACTGTTAGAATCCTTACTCTAAGGATTCCTGTATTAATCTTTGATTTTCATGTTAACAATGGAGCAGCTTGCAATGCAGCATCAGTGCAGAATTATTTCTGCAGAATTCTGTGTTTTGAAATCATCTGATAAATAGCTGGGGTTTCTTGGATGAAGATCTTAATACTTTGAGTAATATTCTCTTTTTTTTTAAAAAAAAAAAGCATTCCTGCTCATTAGCTGTGTGGAAGTTTATTTTTAATCAGCGTGTGTTGTTTAATATATATATATTGGATATGATTTTATCTAAAGTCTTTCTATTTCAGGGTAAGAAACTTTAGACTTTTTAATGGGCATACAGTGCAAATTTATGCTTTAGACATTGTTCAGCAAATACTTTGGTAACGAAACTCACCCCTGATATTTTTTGATCTCTCCATACTTTCCTGTCTTCTATAAATACTTCCGCATGTATTAGGAAAATGTGCAAAATAAAAATAGGTTTAAAAATGTCCAGTTTCAAATATCACATCTTTCAATCATAGTACTGCCATGACCAAAATAGAATGGAATTTGCTTCAATTGCCCTGGTGCTAAACACATTGTAATAGGTAGAAATGGGCAGCATGATAGCACTAGCAATAGCACTTAGACTTATATACTGCTTTACAGTGCTTTACAGCCCTCTCTAAGCAGTTTACAGAGTCAGGATATTGCCCTCAACAATCTGGGTCCTCATTTTACCCACCTCGGAAGTATAAAAGGCCAAGTCAGCCTTGAGCTGGTGAGAATCGAACAGCTGAACTACAGGCAGCAGAATTAGCCTGCAGTACTGCACTCTAACCAGTGGGCCACCACAGCTCATGATGTCAGGTAGTCACTGGATCTCCTGTCGGCTTCCCCATTGACTTGGCTTGTGGGAAGCCTGCAGTGAAGGTTGGAAATGGTGATCACATGAACAAGGGATGTTGAGATGTTGTGATTGTGATCCAGTCACCATGGCCACCTATCGTGACCATGGGGATACTGTGACCACCACAATTATAAGGACTGTTCTAAGCTCCACATTTTCAGCACCGTCATAACTTCAAATAATTAAGCGAAGGCTACTATATAATATCTGGGATGGGAGTTTTTCTTGTTCCTTTGTTCAGGCTGTGAGGATGGTATTTGTTTTTATAATTACTTTAATCCTATTTCATAGCAAGCCTTCCCAATTTTCTCTTTTCAGGATGGCAATTTTTTTCATTGGGTTTTTGGAAACAGTGCTTAGAATTCATTTAAAAAACAAAAAACAAACTGTAAGCCACCCAAAAAGCCAAGTCTTTTTGTAGTCAGGCAACCTTGAAATCCAGTGATTAAATAAAGAAATCGTTGGGCTCAACTTTCATTTGTTTTTGCTCTTTTTTGCTCTGTCCAGTCTTTTGAGTGCCATCCATTTTTCTCCTTCACCTTCCTCAGTCCCACTATCAAAAATATACTGGATACCCTTGGTAAAAATATGAATCTCTAGAAAAAAATCAGATATACTTATTGGAATTCACTGTGGAAAACACAATCTTTTAAAAGTTTTCTGGCAATAATTAAATAGGAGCAAAGTTGGCCATCGTGCTTCGTGTATTGCCAACAGCTGTCATTTACTGATATTTTAATAGCTCTCTCAAATACTACAAAGACACAAAATTAATTGCTTAATCTTTTCTTGTCTGCCAACTGCCAGACTTTGCTTACTATTTATTAATTGGTTAACTAGATCATTCATATACCAGATTTTGGAAATGAAAGAAATGTAGGGTACTTGGTAATGCTTCCTAATAATTTGAAGTTTGATAAAAGGCAGAGTTATTAATGAATTTAAAACCACTCTCACGGTGGTTTTAATTTCATTTAATAACTCTGCATTTTATCAAACATCAGGATCAGTGAGCAAGCTGATGAAGAAATAGCTGAGGATGTTCAGAAAGATTGTATGCGCTAGAAATACAGATAATCCTCAATTTACGACCACAATTGAGCCTAAAATTTCTATTGCTAAGTGAAACATTTGTTAAGTGAGTTTTGGCCCATTTTACAAACTTTCTTGCCACAGTTGTTAAGTGAATCATAGCAGTTATTCAGTTAGTAACACGATTGTTAAATGAATCTGGCTTCCCTATTGACTTTGCTTATCCAAATGTAGCAAAAAGTAATCACATGACCCCCGGACATTGCAACCAACATAAATATGAGTCTGTTGCCAAGGGTCTGAATTTTGATCACATGACCACGGGGATGCTACAACAGTCATAAGTGTGAAAAATGGTCATAAATCACTTTTTCAGTGCTGTTTTAACTTTGAACAGTCATTAAATAAACTCTTGTAGGTCGAGGACTACCTGTTAATAAGGCAAACCATCTGACACAACCACCCTTACATGAAACAATATTCTTTCTGTTTGTAGGGGGTGTGTGCACACACGCGCGTGCTTGCATGTTTGTGTGTGGACATGTGTGCACTGGGCCAGAAAGTTCACCTGTATGATTTCTTCCAGCTTCATTCAATTTTATGAAAAGCATTTTCTTTTTTCTTTTCTTTTTTTGAGGAAAATAAATGTCAGGTGAAATTCTCATGGGTAGATTAATGAGGTTCTGTTATTTACCATAGTTACTATGTAAAAAAAAAACCAAAAAACCAACAACTTCATGATTTCTTGACACCTCATCACAATCTAAATTAAAAGTTTAAAAATGCTCTGAAAATAAAATTTTAAAAAGGGAAAGCTTTTCTGCAAAACATTTTCTTAGTTTGGTACAGGTTTTGATTCACCTTCAATACATTTCTAATATTTTTTGTCACAACAATGCGTCATTTTAAAATATGTGTCCTTGTATGTAGAGAGCTTTACATTATTGGATTAAATAGAGGAACATAAAACAGTGAAATATGAAACACTTTTCAATCTTCTGTAGGTGTTCAATGGATAAATACATTCCTGTACTTCTACATGGATGAAATTTATCTCCTATACTCTTCAAAACCAAGTTGTTTACACTAAGGTATAAATAGATATTGTTGGCTTTTATTGGATCGGTTTAATTTGGTGCCATAATGATCAGTGTCAGACATATCAATTGTTAGATTTATCAGTGATCTACATTTTGGAGAGGTTTTGCTTCAGAAGCATGCTTTGCAAATAACTTGGGACTAACCTCTTAAGCACTACAATTTGCTTTGGTCACTATACCTAAATTTAATTTAATAAGGCAGCATCACAGTATGCTGCCTTATATCAAAGGAGGGCATTGATCTCAGAACTCGTTGCAGTGATTGGGGGGAAGGGGGGGATTTTAAGTTTCAGAAGTTTTTCCCAAGCCTCCCTATATATACTTGAGTCTGAGCCTGGAGCACAGTATGAACTATAAAAACATAAAACTACATTTTCCTTAATAGTATATATAGACTTACAGGGGTATAAACTTTAGGACAATATAGTTGTCTAATTCAAACTTAAATCATTGTGATGCTTCTAATCAACTTTTAAAAAAATCTTCTATTGTAGCTCTGGAAGGAACGTAGAAATCACCATGGGGAATCAAGTTCGAAAACAGGATCAAATTACTGAGAAGACAAAGGTAAGGAAAAGCATTATCTTTCCACATAGGTCAGTGTTTGGAAATACAGATCTTTCATTACATGTTACGACATGATTTATAGGTGAAGCTTTATCATTACGACACTGTAAAGATTGTATTTCCCCAAATTAAATAATAGCTAGAAGCTGAAGGATCTTCTTGGATCTCAGGTTACCGCAATTCCCCCTCCCCCTATTTTTTTAGTATTAAACCATCTGCAAACAAATATACATAAAATTACAAATTTCACCTTACATGAAGAAAAGTAAAAAGCATAATGCATAAAAAATTAAAAAGACAAAAACAATAGCAATTACACATGTAGTCCAAGTTCGCCTGATTTTATAGATGTATTGAAAGGGTCAAGGCCAATCTTGGGGACTATGAGCCATGGTGGCGCAGTGGTTAGAGTGCAGTACTGCAGGCTACTTCTGCTGACTGCCGGCTGACTGCAATTTGGCTGTTCAAATCTCACCAGGCTCAAGGTTGACTCAACTTTCCATCCTCCCAGGGTTGGTAAAATGAGGACCCAGATTGTTGGGGGCATGTATGCTGACTCTGTAAATAGCTCAGAGAGGGCTGTAAAGCACTGTGAAGCAGTATATAAGTCTAAGTGCTATTGCTATTATGGTGTTACAGGGGACAGCAGCTGCAATATAAAAGACATCCATATGAAGGAACCCCCAAGTGTGTTCCTCCTGGGAGCTTAATGGGATAAGCACAAACAACTAGGCATTCCCTATAAATAATGTGACTCCATGAAATAGTGACAACCATCACCTTGAATTCCATTTGGAAGCATGCTGGGAGCTAGTACAGCTAACAGAGCAGAGGTATGACATGGAAGTACTGTGGTTCCCATAGCTTCCTGTGCTGCTGCATTCTGGATAAGCTGCATCATCTGAATAGTTTTTAGTGGCAGCTCCAGGTAGATTACATTGCAGCAACCCACTTGGGATGTGACTAAAGTATTACGATGCTGTGGCCTTCGAAAGGCTCTGCACAGGTACCTGTGCACTCTTATGTGTGATTCACAGACAAAGCAATTTGCAGGAAGCAAGTGTTAAAACATACTTTATGACACAAGCTCTGCTCTTTAAGTACTTACATGCAATGTTGCAATGAAAATATAAAGGACAGCACTTTTGTTGTGTCAACACAACACGTTTAGTCATTTTGGCATCATTATAGTTAGGAACAGTTGCCTATGACTGCAGAAATCAAGATGAAGGACCAAGGATAAAAGCAGGCTCAACTTCAGCAGGTCTTTCTGTAGACTGCAGAGTTTATGAAACCCTAGAAATCTTGTGAAACTCTATCAGGATGAGGTGAACCATTAAGCCAATACATACATGTACACGAGGAAAGAAAAGAAAATGTTTTCTCTCCAAAATACTTGCATTTCAAAAACTGTAAAAAAGATTAGTTCCAGGAGCTGGAACAAATATGATTCTATCTGAATCACAATCTAACCAACAGCAGATCCAATCTATTTAATCATAAATTAGTAGTGTGAATCTATGGATTTAACTTATGCATCACACAAGATTCACACAAATGTCCAAGGGCTTCTAAAAAGCCTGCCCACTTAAACCCAGTTTAAAACCAAACTAAAGGAGGAGATGAGGAATAAGGACTTGTGTCCACCTCAAAACTACCTCCAGCAATTTTGAGTTATTTTTTGTATCAGTCTTCTTCAACTCCACTATTGTCAGTTCCACTGTTGCTGAATTCACCAAGTCAGTTCAGTATCCTTTGGATACTCTTAAATCCCAGTATTAAATTTTAGAGGGAGAATTTGTGACAGGATTCCTTTCTCCAAGCTCTCTTTTTACTCATCCAGACCATGTGAATCAACACACACACACACACACACACACCAATCTTGAAATTGTCAAGTTTGAAGCTGGTAATCTTGTGACCACTGTATTTCTAAGGAGTACTCATTCCCAGTTCCAATTAATTCCATTGGGTTCACTCAGTGCCTTCACTCTCTTTCAGGTTTGACTATTGGACCTCACTGCATTAATATTACTCAGTATTAGTTTCTGATTTTGTTATATTCATGTGAGGAATGAAAGGTTCGGTGAAAAACTATGCTAAGTACTATGCTATATGTACACATACAGAGGGTCTCATGCTGAGAATTATTTAAGCTGTGGAAGAGTGATTTATGCCAATTACAATTGTATTATCTTTAAAAAAATATCAAGCAAAACGCTTTAGGAATTTTTACAACCACATGAAAGTAGTCAAGTTATTTTTGAAGTTAAGCTCAAGCGTTGGTGACTTACATAGATGTTTTTTTGGTATAATGTAGAAATAGTTTGCAATTGCCTTCTGGAGGACATTATCAGACTTTCTAGACTAATCTACATCCTTATCCAATACTAACTACTGTAGATTTGTCTCTGCTATAAAAAACACACACACATAAGTTCTGCTTCCCATCTGGACTGATTATAAGTAGCCGTGGTGTGATTGTGTAGTAATATAAATATTTTGAATGAGGTGAATATTCCTCCCAAGTTTCATTACTGAAGTATGATTTAAAGTCCTATCAAAAGATCATTAATCTAGACTGTTGTTAAGGTGTCTTCACAAAGTCTTTACAAAGTCTTCTTCAATCACTTCTTTGTTTCTGAAAGAGTAAAGAAATATTTTTGAAGTACTTTGTAATGGTGATAATCAGTCAGTGATTAATAATTGAAGTGAAAAATGTATTGACAGGAAGTAGCAGCTTCTTTGTGTTTTCAGGTGACAAAACTGATGGGGAAGAACTAGGAAGCTTGAGTAAGTGTTCTTTTCTGTATTCAGCAGGCTTCAATATGCCCTCGGTGTTCTTCCCCCCCCCCCCCACATTACCATCATACCTAACACAAAAAAAAATAGAATAAACTCTTCAAAAAGAAATAAATTTCAACTGACTTAAGCTGACTTAAACTATTGTTCATACAAAGAGAAAGGCAGAGAGTAAAATTGATCATAACATAGAAAAAGAAATAACAATTTGGTTTTTTAGATTATTTTTAACATTGACATTGCTGGTGAGCTCCGTGTTATTTAACAGGCCTTCTGACCCAAGGAGACCATCTCACTACTTGCTTTTGATATTTTACCAGGAGTCATATGAAAAGAGTTACTGCAAAACAATAATATTTGTGTGATATAACTTGTTAGGTTTCAGGACATCTCAGCAGTAAATTACAGCTCTTCTATAATTCTTTATTCAATTCTTGCCTGGGCTATATTAGATGTTTCTCAGAAAAGATTCACGTGCATTAGAATCTTTACTTGAGAAAGTATTATGAGTAAATCAGGGGAATACCACAAATATAGTGTTCCTATTCCTCAGCAAAGATAACATTCTTCTTAATAAAAGGGTGAAACTGGACTAAACTAGATCACTGTTGGCTAAATCGCCACACCCAAGGAATACACATCAATGGTTCCACTTCAACTAAATCTTAAGAATTTTGCCTGACGATGTAAAATGTGACTGGAAAACAAGCTAGGTTTGTGCAAACAGTTCCCTTCACCTAAATAAAACCTATATTTTCTTTGGGGTTAGGCAAGAAATGGAGATATAATTTCCTTTTAATAATGAAGTTTTCATCCATATATCAAATGAAGCAAGTTTATAAAATAAAGCCGTTTATGGAAATAAGCAAAGAAAACAACATTTAAAATTATGCTTTTCCTGGAAAGGATGGACTATTTTTGTCTAAAGCCAGAATTCTGGTTTCATTGTGTTTCACAAAACAGCTAGTCTCATTCAGTAAAGTCAGGGAGAAAAAAAAAGAACTGTGCTTCTTTATCTTAAATTGGCTTTTCTCAAATTGATCTTAAAATACTGCAACTTGAAAAACATTGGCAAATAGTAAATTGTTTTTGATGCCCTCTTCACAGTCCATCTCCTCTTTTGTTCTAGCCTACGTTTTGGTAAATCCTTTTCCACATTCTTTTATTCTATCACCACCCTCCCTTCTCCTCCATGGTAATTCTCTCTACAGACCAAGGGTTTGTCAGAGCACTGCATAAAAGCCTTCTGACCTCTAGCATGATTATACCTCCTTCGTAGAAGGTTCTGGAACCAAGCAATTGTTTTGCATACAGTGTACTATTGCATCAAAAGAAAGACATCTGGCAAACCCCATGCGCTGTTTCATGACTCTCTTAGGGGTTCCCACTCACACTTAGAGAAATTACGTACTACATACTCATGCTGATATGAGAAGAACAAGACACCTGTGGATCCAACAGCACTTTTTCCATGTACATGAAAGATGGGAATTTAATTATAGCGGATCTTAAAGATTGCCTGCTTTATAGAGAAATCCTGTTTTAGGTGTGTGGTCAGAGGGATAATATGAAGGTATAAGAATTGGTACAGATAGTGGGATTAAAGAAAAGGAAGGCAAGAGAGGTTGACCGAATAGACTGAATTGTCTGCAGAATAAGGAACTAGTATGGTGGTTTTAAGAATAAAATGAGTAAGAGAACTTTTGTCTCATGGAGAAATGCAGTCAAGTAAACAGAGTGAATAATGCTTGTGCCGGTCTTTTTTTCCCCACAGGGTAAAATGGCTTGACCTCATACAGCCTTGATTCAAAGCTTATAACTTCTACAGTACTGAAAATTGTCTAAAGCATTTTTTTTAAATCAAGGCACATCTCATGAAGTAACAATGAAACATCTATTACACAGAACAACTTAAGTTGTTAAGAAGCACACTGCAAAGCTTGACCTCAGTTAGAGTCCATTGTTAGTCTAATTATCTGAGAGGGCATCTGAAAGAAAAAAAGGAAAGGAGGGAGGGAGGGCGTAAAGGAGGAAAGGAGCTGCTAATGTCTTCCTGATTTACCTTATAATTAAAGTGAAAACTCTTGAATTTTGTACATGCACTTCTTAATGTAATTGTAACTAAACTTCTTTTAAATATATATTCCTACAGCTATATTAGCTAGAATTTCCTTAAACAGCATATAAGATCAGAGTCATGTTCTGATTCAGATTATAAGCATATTTGCTTATTTCTTAGATGTATACCCCATTTTTCATTCAAAAGCTTAAGGCAACATGCAATAGGAATCCATTCTACTATTTCCACACACAACAACAACAATCCTGTGAGGGGAGTTCAGGGCAGACATATAATATATTCTAAAAAGAAAAAAGAAAAGGACTATAGAAAATTCACATTCTAAACCAAGAAAAAGCTAATTCTGCCATCTGGAATGCTTAGTTGATGCAACTCAGTACTTATTCAAAGTCTTTTCATTAGTATTTTTCTGTTGCTGCAGTTGTCATTTTGCAGCTCTAAAGTCAACCTTATTGACCTCCTACATTTTCATCATCAAAAATAGTCTTACCATCTGAAGTGCTTTGGCGCTATCTTCTTCTTGTGTACTATACAAATTAGACAAGTACATGAAATGGGAAATGGAAAACCAGGCTGAATTTTGTTGGGATAAAACTCCCTAGTTTGGCAGCATCTTTTGAGTCGAATAAAGGAATGCTGGTATTCTTTATCTGTCTCCCTCCACCTCTTCTGCACTCATTTTATCCTGTTCTTCCACTGATCTTCCTAGCACTTTCTTTCCCTATTCCAACGACATTGGCAGTTAAAAGGAGGCACAGAAAAGAAGGCATTGATACAGATAAACTTGTTACCATTGGACCATTCATTCAACAACCATTGCATTCTAAGTTAGTGCTATAAAAAGTTATTTATGACCTGTCTTTGTACTCACAACCGTCACAACTTCCCGGCAGTCATATGATCAAAATTTGGGCGCTTGGTAACTAACATGTGTTTACAGTCGTTGCAGCATCCTGGGTTGGTCACATGATCACCAGTTGTGACCTTCTTAGGGGGCTTTCGGCAAGCAAAGTCAATGGGGGAAGCCAGATTCACTTAAGGAGTTTGCGATTTGTTTAACATCTGTGGCAGAAAGTTCATAAATCGGGCACCATTTATTTAACGACTGCATCATTTAGCAATGGAAGTTCCGGTCGGATTGTAGTCATAGGTCAAGAACTACCTGCAATATGAGAGGCTGAAGATGCCACATTCAAAACCAGGAACAGTATTTGATATTTTCACCCAAACATTTTAGCATTAGCTCAAATTCAGTGAAACTGATGTTTAAAATGTGTTTTGGAATATTCTAAAATTTTTGGATGAAGCAGAAATGACAGGATTTAGGAAAGTTTCCGGCCCACATTTACCTAATTTCCAGGATAAACAATCTGCCTAACTGCCTACCTTCCTTGTTTGACCAGGGGACGCATCGGATGGGAAGATGTCAAGTACATGGGGGAAATCAGTGGAAAGGGACTCATAAAAAAATGTATTTCATGACAAACGCACGTCCTAAGTGACTGGCTAGCTTTTTTTTTTCCTGTCATGGGGTGGAGGAGAAGTAAAGAAGGAGGAAACCCATTACTATGACCAAAGTAGCGGAAAGGATTCTTAAACGGTCTTCCTATCCCACTGGTTCATGCACAAAAATCACACCCTTTTAAGGCTGCGGTGTATGAAACCCCTACAAACAGGGAAACTGAAGAAGTAATCAGACTGTGACAAAAACTGCCAGTATTTGTTCAGAGCAAAAATGTACATTCATACAGGAGTGACCCTCGCTGAATGAAGTGAGAGAACCTTTGGAATAGATGTGCTCGGATTGCTCAAGATGTCTTCTCATATAGTGGTGGCGAAGAACAAGTAGTTCAAGTTAATACTTGAGATTTTTGCCAAAGAGAAGCAGATAAGATTTTCCTTCATTTTCAGAAAATAAACACAGATCGAGCTGTAAAAGTAGTCTTCCGCACCATACTACTCACATGTTTCCATTAGATAAAGCAAGCCATCATTGATAGGTTAAGTACAGTTTAAAAGCCATTTTGTGCGTGCTTATTACTTCCTGTAGCATTTTGCAGTCATTTCTCTTTTTGTTAGTTTGTTTAATTTCCAGAAACATTAAGGGCTTCATGGTAAATAAAATGTCACATTAATTTGGGGAGAGGGGATTTATGGGAGACTTTGTAAAACAGATGCATTAGATCTAATGCAGGTTTACTTTGTTTAATTACTTTTTAAAAAAAGAATGATAGTTCATTAATGATTTTGAGAGTGGGGAGGGGGTAACCTCTAAATTCCAGTGATGTAATCTTGGAAAATTCCATGTTTCAGAAGAAAGAGACTAGGCGATACAAATTCAGGGTATTCCCTAAGGTGATTTCTGATTGCTTTTTGAGCAATCACATGTTCCATTTGAAGTGTTAGAAAAACACTTTTTAAGTAGTATAGATATACCTTACCTTTTCCTTTTCCAAAATGATTTCTAGTAGAACAGGAATGTTTATTTGGAGATGAATCAGGTGTCGCCTGGGAGTGGAAGGCACTCCTTGGTATGGTATTTGAGTGAATCATTTCCCTGTGATTTCAGCTTGCTCGTGGGAACTTATAATTGATCTGCCATAGGAGGAATGTAATGGCTTTCTACTTCGTTACATAGTTGAGTTTCACCAACATTTTGCAAATCTGTTATCATTGCACCACTATACATAGCAAATAACATCTTTTAATAGTTGTGACTTACTACTTTAAAATTATTTGATTATTAAGCAATATTGCACATGCATGTAAATACACTCACATTCAAATGTCTATGGGTGGTACATCATAAATATGGAATAATCTCTACTTTTCTGACCTGTCTGATCACCTAAAAACTAAAGTGAGGAATCTGTTGACAAATTATTTAGGATAAAGAGATTCTAAGGAAGATATTTGAGGAAGGTTTTAAAGAGAAAAAGAAAATATATCTTTCTGCTAAATACAAATTTTGCTTCCTACATCAGTTGTTAATACAGTGGCACTGATGTTTCTTTAAACCTTGCAAAATGTTCTTCCATTATGATATGGCAATGACTGTTATTGAAAGGAAGACAAAAAATAATACCGATGATAATGAAATGCTCAATGTCTGTGTAGGTAAGAAAAGCAGAGGTGCTGTTTTCTTGTTCGCTGTTTAACCAGGCAGAAAAGGAAATTGTCTTTTTTTAAAAAAAAAACCCAACATCTTTTCAGATGATAAGTAATGTTCTATAAAGTGACTATGTCAGTTGATAACGGTTTAGAATATCATGAATGACTAGCAAGGGAAAGATTAAAACTCATAAGACATCATGTGGCAGGAGAGCAGAAAGACAGTCTGAGCAAATTCGTAGCCCAAAGTCTTGTGAAATTGTTTGAGATGTAAACTGAATATTATGGAATAATTTCCATTAGGTGAAACATATATATTTATTTAACAGCTTAACTGTCAAACTAGTGTACTAATATCCAATGTTTGCTGCATCTGCAAGGTTTTTATCAAAGGGGAAATCAAGGAGGTAGGATATGATGTGTGTCTTACTTCTGAGAAATGCTCAGGAAACAGAAAGTTTTATCTAGTATTAATCTAGCTCAGTCTTCTGCCATCTGTCTCCATATAGATATTGCAGTCCTGTGTATGCCAGCAGCTAAGACCTTTTCACCGTAGCACATAAAAGCTGCTTTTTGGAATTAGACAAGTCATAATAGTGACATGTACATTTGCCTTACTATTCCTACTCACCTCCCTGCTGTTCTTAGTGTAACAATTAACAGATCCTGATATTGATTTGTTGCTTTATAGAATAACTGTCTTTTCAGGGTGGGTATGCATATCATTAAACTACTCTGGGCTTTAATAAACAGCCTTAAGAAATCATATAGATAATCCACTTATGAATGTTCATTTAATCATAGTTCAAAGCTACAATGGCCTTGGAAAAAGTGATTTATGACCTATTGGCAAAGTTGCGACCATCACACCAACCCCATGATTGTGGAATTGCAATTTAGATTTTTCACAACCGGCTTGTATTTGTGACCAGTTGAAGCATCCATGTGATCATGATTTGTGACCTCCGCAGTCAATTTCTGACTAACTACATCAAGTGTTGTTCTTATCTCACAAGACCCAGAAGAGCTACAGAGATACATGCAAGAGCTGCACGAAGCAGGAGAACCATTTGGCTTAAAAATAAACCTGAAAAAGAGCCAGGTTATGTTTAATATATTCACCAAAGAAAGAAAGAAAAAATTATTTGGAGAAAAACTAGACATGGTGAACCACTACATATACCTTGGCCAACGGATCTCAATGGCAAGTGATACACTAAAAGAAATTGAACGGAGTGTTAAATGTGGTTGGCAGGCATTCGGCTAACTAAACATAATTTTCAATAACCGATGCCTCCCCCTATGCCTGAAGAGAAAAGTTTTTAATCAGTGTGTGCTACCTGCTCTTATGCCAGTGAAACATGGACACTAACCTCACATATTGATACAAAAGCTACGAGTGGCGCCAAGAGCCATAGAAAGATACATGCTTGGCATTATAAGACAAGATAGAAAGACCTGTACATGGATTAGAGATCAAATGAAAACATACAATATCATCAAAAGTGTAAAAAAAATGAAATGGAAATGGGCTGGTCACATAGCAAGAAGAAGTGATGGCAGGTGGACCAAGGCAGTTATAGAATGGATCCCACTTGATAAAAAGCATCCACGAAAGAGACCTAAAACAAGATGGTTTGATGACATCAGCAAGTATTGTGAGACCAATTGGCAAAAGAAAGCTCAGGACCTTACTGATTGGAAATATGCAGATGAGGCCTTCATCCTGCAGTGACTAGACAATGGCTAAAATGATGATGATGACATCAATTGGGGAAACTGGATCCATTTAACAACCATATGATTTGCTTAACGCCTGCATGCTGGTTGAGGAATTCTGGGAGTTGAAGTCCACAAACCTTAAAGTTGCCAAGTTTAGAGACGTATTGGATTTGGAGTGGATGCTGGCCCATCTTCAGTCACAGAAGTTCACTGGAGGCTTTGGACCAATCTCTCTTAGCCCTGTCTACGTCACAAAGTTATTGCAGTTGAAAAAAAATAGAAGGGAATGCTATGTAGGTTGCCTTGAGCTCTTGAGTAAAGGATGGGTGTAAATGTAATAAAATTAATAACCTGTGATGGCATTTTTGACACTTTGAAGGTACCACCATAACTATTTAAGCCATGTTTGTTGAAACAATAATAGTACACCAATATTTAAGTCTGAATAACTCTTCAAATATAAAATGTCTCCAGATGGCATGAATTGCCTCTGTGTCCTAGTTTCTAATCCAGGACTCAGGAGTTGATGAAGAGAGAGTTAGTTACCCCCCCAAGGATATGAGTCCAAAACTCATTCCTATTGTTTTATTTTAATTCACTATATTTAATCAGCATTAAAGTCCTCAGATCATTAATGGATACACTTCACTCTCAAATCTGTTTGCCATAGCAGAAAAATCTTTAGTAGAAATCTGAGACAAGGTTCTAAGACAATTGGGTTAGAAAACATTGTATGAAATTCAGAGCAAATGCTGAAATCTTGCAGCATTTCAAACATTCTTGACTTATGACTTGAGGGTGATTTTAGGAAAATAAAGTAAAAATAAAGCTACCTTCTAATCGTTTTTATTAGTTGCCTCAATCTAATTAATGGGTTATTGACTGTGAAGATAGAAAGAAACCTCATGCAATATAGGCAGTTAATTAATTAATTTATACCTTTTATTTTTCACAATACCTCCAATGTTTAATGTGAGAGATTTCTTCCACAACAGTTTAAGCAGCTTTTGATGCTTGGAAATGGGGACAGATCCATTAAAAAACTCTTAGAAACTCTGATTCTTCAAATTCAGAGAAACCACCTATCATGCATACAACTTTATAGTACTAGTTTATCCTCACTACAGTCTATATCAGAGCTATACCAATGCCAGATAATCATAAAAAGGGAGCACCAGGGAGCTACTATTGTGTTGTTGTAGCTAACTCTGTCAGGGAAAGAGCAGTTTCATTCTGGGACTGTTATTTTGTAGGTTCTTTATGTGAGAAATTGAGACGGAGCAGGAGGTAAGAGGAAAATAGCTGTTATATTTTGCTTGTATCTGTAGGCCTGTTTCTCTTGCATGGTTCCCATTTTTCTTCATGTGTACAGTCTGATTCAATTTATTTTCTAAGCATGTTGTTGTTTTTAAATTGAGATAGCTATGATTAGTCTTTATTCCTCATAAACAGTCCTTCATTTATTTTAAGGTTTAGATTTGCTTCTGGGGTCATTTGTCATGTTTATACTATTTATTCTTCTGGCTATTTTAAGCCTTACTGCTTCTTTATATGTTTTTAATTGTTGTTGTTTTGTATTGTTAAAGCAGCCCAGAATCTAATGGAGTAAGTAGTCATAACAAATTTAATACACTGAACTGAATTGAATTAGGATGAGTAAACCATATTATCACACAAAATGTATTTTTCTGCTTACATGATGAATTAAAAGTGTCTTAAGATTCATATACTGTTTATGAGCTGTGGTGGCGCAGTGGTTAGAAGGCTACTTCTGCTCACTGCCGGCTGCCTGAAATTTACCAGTTCAAATCTCACCAGGCTCAAGGTTGACTCAACCTTCCATCCTTCTGAGGTCGGTAAAATGAGGACCCAGTTTGTTGGGGGGCAAGATGCTGACACTGTAAACCACTTAGAGAGGGCTGCAAAGCACTGTGAAGTAGTATATAAGTCTAAGTGCTATTGCTATTTTTTCCCTTCACAGAGCTGGGGTGGGCATGGCCTGCATGTGACACATCCAGCCCACAGCCGCCAGTTTGACACCCCTGCCCTACAGAGTACAGATAAGTTGTTCTTTTGAAAAAAGACTGCATAAAACAATTGAATGAAAATTCATCTATTTCAGCTTTGTCATTTAAAAAGTAACTCCACTCACTTTGACAGCGAATCATTTGGAAGGATTGCCTTTTATTTTTATGTTGAAAAATTGCAAATTCTGAATAAGCAAAAGGAGCACTTATAAGAGATAAGACTGGTTCTTGCCAAAGGCTTTCCATAGCAAAATTATTCTTTCTTACAGTATTATTATTATTAAATATATATATTCCACCCTTCCACATACATACAGAGGTAGAAGTTTCTGAGTTATTTCTGAGACAGTTTTCATTCACCAAACACCAATGTCTCTTATGTCTGGTTTCAAGGAAAGAAATTTAAGTCAGTACGTCAACCTTTATTTCCAGACAATACCGGACCCAATTTGTGATTTGGCTTTCAAGATGTTAGGATTTTACCCTGCAGAAAACTTAGGGTGGATCCCCGTGGTGCACGTGTGGAAACAGCTGATGAAAGAATGATTATTCTTTCTCCTACATCTACCCTCATCCCCACCCACATCACATTTTGAAGCGCATAGAGGATTATGGATTTTTTTGGTGTCCTCTGGGCTTAGTTGTCTGCTTGCAGACATTTCATCACCCAACTAATAAATATCATCAGTGTGAGTGTTTATATATAATAGCTTGCTCTGCAAGTTTAGGCAGGGGTGTGTGTGTGCTTTCCTTCTTGGTAGTTCATTCTTGATTAAAGAATTGTATTCTCCCTGATTGTTTGCCTGGAGTTGATCCCTGCTTACAGGCCTGTTGATGCTGTGTTCTAGTTTTGTTTTCTTGCTAGTTTTTTTTTTTAATTGTCTCTTTCAAATGGTATGTAAATATAAATCTTTAGAGAACTGAAGGGGAGAAAAAGAAGAAAGTCCCACTCATAAGCATTGCATTTTGCTCTTTTTTTGAAAGGGTAAATTGAAATATAATGACAGTACCGATGGTAATATAATTGTAAGGAGAACCTATTTTGCATTGGGAGCTAACTGCATTTGTGAAATTTTAAGCTAAACTTCGCTGGTGTGGGAATTACCGGTAGTTCAAAAGTTTGCTCATTTATACATTCCTTTGCATCGCCTTTCTTTGGTGTGGATATGTAACTTTTCTGTCCTCTGGCCTGGAAAATTTTATTCCACATTTGTTTAGATAGACATTAGCATTTTGATTGACTCTTCCCTTATAGATTACATCTGTATTTTGGCTTTCTTATTTAATAAATGGTGGCATGCTGAACCGACACTGCACACAGCTAACACATAATCAAATTTGGAAATGTTCCTAGACTAACTGTTGGAATATATGCAATTTATGGGAATCAATTTCCAATTTAATTTGGATTAAAATAAAAACCATGTTAATTAAATTTTAGTGGAAAGCTTATCGTCATGATATTTAAGACTCTCATTAAAGTGCGCCATAAGCTTGTCACGAGCCTCTCCAGCCCACTGAGTGAATATGACGTGAATATTATTTTCTTGCTCTTTTCACTAATTACCAGCAGTGGCAAGTTGTACATCTTAGGGCACCAATAAAGAAAATTAAACATCTGGGTTAAAGTTCTGTTCAATTCATTCCCCATAGCTGAAAACATTCAAAGCGTCTGCCCAACTCCAGTCCATCTAATATGCCTATAATGAGCATCCCAATTTATTGCAAATCAGGGACTGAATTGAAATGCAAAATAAAGCAAGTACATCAAAATTGCCTGTCAGTGGCACAATGCTACATGTAACATAGACAATTAAATAGCTCCACTTCATCTTTAGAAAGCCAGCAGATTGCTAATATAAATGCTACATATTAATTTTTTTTTTGCACACATCAAAAAATCAGAAAATATCACTAATGAAAGAGTGATCTTTTAAAATGGCAAAGAAAATATCTGATTATTTAAAACACTTTTAAGAGGAATAATCCATCCATCCACTGGTTTTGAAATCTGTTTCGTCCAGTCCTCTGATAACAATTGAACGTGCTTGCTGGGGTGCATTCAAATTGGCTTATCAGTGATAGAATATAATATGTTAAAGCAGCTTGATTGAATTAGGAGATCACTTTTACAAGACCAACATACTAGTTGCTGGGTCATGCTGCCCCTTAGTGGGGTCCAGCCCCCGTTCACAATGGGATAAAGAAATACTCAAGAGCATGTGAATAGATATGATTTTGCTCATCACCTTAAAAGCAAAAACAAAAACTGCCTCTTTCCTATATTTATTTGTAATAATTTGATAGCATCAATCTTATACGGTAGCTATGTCCCAGATCCCATGGAAGTCTATATTGAAGTTCAAGCAATCTTCTTCAGCTGAATCATGAAAATCAGGAAGAGGAAGGAATAAGATCAGCATTTGGGCCTCATGCTCTGTCCAAATTGAAGCCGAAAGCCTAAGGAAGATTATGCTTATTACTCCCCTTGAAGATAAGTAATGCAAAAAATTTCATCTCAAACTTACTTGGGATCAAGGATTAAACTTGAACTTCGATATCCTCCTTAGTGGACAATAAATACTGCCTAAGTCAAGGGGGAAAGCCTCAATATTCTTTTATTCAGGGTTACCATCTTCAACTGATCACAACCAAACCCCACCCCACCCCATCTACCCACAGCACAAACATCCTCAAAACATCTTTGAGATCAGATTCACTTTGTAATCACAAGGGCTGTGAGGTACCTTAGCTTGATACCTGATTTTAAAAGAGGGAGCAGCCTGACTAACAAGGGTGGGGATTCCAATATCACTGTGCAACTCACAACCTGATCAGTGGGTAGATAACTATGTTTAAACATGGGTTTAGTACATATCATGTGAGAAAGAGAGACTTCCATTTATGGTGCAGCTCTACTGCCCAGTTAGCTGAATAAGCATTAACTGAATTATAATTTGATGTATTTTCCTGGCCTTCCTGTGTTTGGAATGTAGTCCAAAGATGTCAGAAAAGGCCAACTAAAGCCATCATCTGAAAAAGTTTGCACAATCCTGATTTGCTAAATAACCATTTTTTTCTTACGGATGTCTTTTCAGACTACTAACACAAATGCTCAGGAGGCTGAACATAAGGATAGCTCCAAAGAAGTCCCGTTAACTCAGGAACCTTCAGAAGACAATGAAGTTTTTGGTAAGTCTTCTCTTGATATCATTTTTCACACCTAAAAAAATCATTTGGTATAATAAGCACAAGATCCTGTTACAAGTTAAATAAAGTCTCTTTGTAGAGATTTACAAAACTTGGCAAGCTCACATCTTGCAAAGAAAATAGTTCAGACTAGGAACAGGTAATATTTTGAAGGCTATACAGTGGCATAATTATTTTATAATGTAGGGTTGCTTCATGATGCTTGCTTCTGATTTGGCATGGATTTTTCCCCTTTATTTTATTTTAAACCAAGTTAAGCCAATGATCGACTGTTCCACAATTTTCCATATTTTCAAAAGGGAGTGAAACCAAAATACAGTACTTTGTTCTGAGTGGTTGTGAAAAGCTAGGCAGAAGGGAGATCATTTTAAGGTCATTCAGAGACCCTTTCTTGCGAGAGTAAATTAACAAGAGGAACAACTCTTCTGAACCACCTGGCTTGTTTGGGGAGTCCTTGTTCTTTTTGCCAATGACTTCTCCCTTCAGCAGTAGGAAAACAGAATTTAAATATTTGGTATTCCTACTATAAAAAAAAAAGAGTGCCAATCATGAAACACAAGAGTAGCTAGGAAATTGTAATTTATTTCTCATTTATTTTATTTGATCTGGCACTGCCCAGATCCAGGATAACCCTCTGGACAGCTCATAATACAATGAACAGTATAAAAACTATAACAAAAATAAAACCAAACCACTATAAAAGAGGAAATAGAACAAGATGTCAAATCTGGCAGGGCACTCAGAATGTATACCTCCCAAAATCCAGCGAGCTGCTCCAGCCGCCGTAGTCCAAGGCCTAAAAGAACATGTGGGGGAAATATTCACAAGGCATTGACTGATAAAGCCAACAAAACCAAAATGCCAGATACAATAAGGAGTTTATTGGGCAAGCTGAAAATAAGGCATATATAAATAAGGGGAGACCACAGACGGAACTTAGTTAAATTAGTTATGTAGCACCTCCTTGAATAAGGTCTTGGGTTTCGTCACAGATTCACTGTAGAGAAAATGGCTCAAGGCAGATCTTTAGAGCCTCCTGCTTAGATGTTCCTGTGAAGTTTAATTGCTACCCTCATTCACTCTCTTCTTTCTTCTTATTCTCATCACATATCTTCAATGTTACAGAGTGTGGGAAATAATTAAAAGTCAGCCTCTTTTGAAGAGAAGTAACTCCTGCTTTCTCCGATCAATGTAAATGCTGTATCTCTAATGTTCTGGATCCAGTCAGGTAATCAGAAATTAGTGGTTATACCCTAACAACTCTTGAGAGAATTATGAAGGTCATCCCTGCTTTGTATAAAGGGGATTAAACAGGAGAGGTTATTCTGAGGGGAAAAACCTGCTAAATGTTGTTTAATCAGCATGGGGTCGAGTTATTAGATGCTTTAGTGTATACTGTTATTCCAAAGCAGCAACAACTGTAACAACAAAAAGCAGTAACCAGGGGAAATATAGGTGAACAATTGCGGCACATCTTTCATATCACGAGAGAGAGAGAGAGAGAGAGAGAGAGAGAGGGAGAGAGAGAGAGAGAGGGAGAGAGAGAGAAGATATAGCATAAATGAGGCTATTCTGGCAAGTGAATGGCGATTATTTAGTTCCAGCCTGGGATATGTTTCTAAAAAAAAAGTTGTGTTCAAGCTTTTCATTTAGGTTTCTCACCAAAGCCCAGTGCAAGTATTTTCCTTGATTGTTGTGCTATTAATTTGGAAGTAAAATACATTTCTAACTGGGTAAATAAAATAAAGAAAGCAAAATTATTCCACCATTTGAGGTACATATATTATTTGAAAATTAGAGAGATCATTAAATGCTATCTAAGTAAATAAAGAAGGTATTTTTTTTAGGAAGCCACTGAGCTGTGTTAATGAAGAGTAAGTCAGGAACCAGTCAGAAGGGGGAGACCTATGTTTACATTTTCTCCAGATCACTTGCTTCTTTAAAATAATTCCCACACTAAAATTGATGGGGTTTATTCTGAAGGGAGTATATACCACTCCACCACATAGTCATTTTGCAGTAGATACCTATCTTGCTGGGTATCTAGGCAAATCAAAATAGTTGTAAAGTTTTAGCAGTTTAACATTTATTTGCACAATAACATTTAACATTTGCAGTAAGGATATGTGATAACCTATCTGTGTTATCAGCTTTTATCTACATGGAAGATTTTGTACTAAGGTAATCTCATCCGGGCTGGGATATTTTTGT
The DNA here is from genome assembly GCA_032468155.1 of Oxyrhabdium leporinum. Taxonomy (NCBI): domain Eukaryota; kingdom Metazoa; phylum Chordata; class Lepidosauria; order Squamata; family Cyclocoridae; genus Oxyrhabdium; species Oxyrhabdium leporinum. Next base: position 65,638 of record JANHFL010004772.1, read on the forward strand.
TATGAAAGATTGATAATCCTGGGGGCAAATGTAATAGTAGGAGAGCTGGGTTAGTCCATGGTGGCAAACTATAAGAAAGCTAATAACCCCTTTTTCAACTTCCACATTTGTTAAGAGTTAAGCTCTTGATCTTTTTTTTATAGCCCAGAGAACAAAGAATCCCTTCCACACAAGAACTGGGATGTTAGGCTAGCTATGTTTGAAGGTAGCTGCTTTTATTATGTAATAATTGTTTTCTCAGTTCCTACTTTGGGTAAGTTTTTATCCTGCCTTTCCTTTAGGAGCTGTAAGGTACAAAATTCTCCCCTTTCCCAATTTATTCTCACAGAAATTCTGAGAGATTTTGCTGAGCTAGTGATTATCCCATTTCATCCATTATACTATATCACTGAGTTTTTTTTTAAAGTTATTGAGTAATTGGGTGTGTTTGAGAGGGAAAAAAACCTCATGATTGTTAATAGAAAAGAAAAAAGAAAAAATGTTGCTGTTATTTTGCTATTTGTCTTATCCTCACCTGTTGAAGTTATGTAGGCAGCAGAAACATCAGCAAGCTTGATGTTCCACACTGAATCCTTGGCAAAAGAAGAGATGTCTAAATACTGGATAGTAATTTTTATAAGGAGCCGAGTTGCTATGAGTTGATCTCTGGGGACTCCAAATTTATTTTATCATCTTGAAATATTATATCGTCTTTTGCTAGGAATGTGAAGATAGCTTTATATATTAAAATCATAAGCTCTGTGAATTAAAGTTGAAATGATGATTCAAATGTCCATTTGAGTACTTGATTTTAGTTTGATGAGAGTCTTCCTGTGTGATATAAAAAATATTTCCACCTCTAGATTAGATTCTGAAAGTTGATTTTTTTTTTCCTGCTGGCACTAACAAGGCTGCTGCTTCCTGTTAATGACAGGAATCAAACAATTTTAAAAACCCAATCTTTTCTTTCTACTTTCTTTCTACTTCAAAAGCTCCCTAATGCATTAATAATCTAACTTCATGGGTAAAAACCCCAACTTCATGGGAAATGATCGTGTTCGAAAGGTCTTTCATACACGCATTAGAAGAATGACTTAAGAGAGGAACATAAATGGTAAAGAATATACCAGGAGGGCAGTTTTCCCCACATGGCATTTTCCAGATGTGTTGTGACTTTGGAGAAATCAGATTGGATAAAACCATATGGCACAGACATTCCTTTCTGAATTGTACTACAGGTAGTGTAGCAGAAGACCTAAGTATATTAAGAATTAGGGGACTGGAGGCTAAAACATATAAAGAACGGTTGCTGGAATTGGGTATGTCTAGTTTGATGAAAAGAAGGACCAGGGGTGACATGATAGAAGCGTTTCAATATTTGAGGGGCGGCCCCAAAGAAGAGGGAGTCAAGCTATTCTCCAAAGCATCAGAAGGCAGGACAAGAAGCCATGGATGGAAATTGATCCAAGGAGAGAAGCAACTTAGAACTAAGGAGAAATCTCCTGACAGTTAATGCTTCCAGAAGTTGTGGGTGCTTCAACACTGACAGCTTTTAAGAAGAGATTGGCCAATCATCTGTCTGAAATGATATAAGGTCTCCTGCTTGAGCAGGGGGTTGGACTACAAGACCTCCAAGGTCCCTTCCAACTCTGTTATTCGGTTACATTTGCAATGCAGATATCTAAGGAGGATACAAGAAAATCCAAAGCGAGATCCAAACCATAATTACATGTTTTGTGAGACATATTTTGAAAAAAAAACAACATTGGAGTTTTTTCCTTCTCCCTGGGTGTTGCTAACTGTACACCCAATCGTTTAATGCAAGAGACATTTTCCTTTTATGCTCTGCAGAAGGCTATTAGGGCTTCTACATCTGTTCATGTATCTTGAGTAAATAAAGCGAGAACATTTGTCTTACCTTGCAAGTTTTTAAGTGTCTTTCTGACTTTTGGGTGTTGTTTGCGGTCTAGGTTAATTCTTTCCCAGACACAGTTTGAGAGTAGGTACAGGTCCTTGACTTACGATCACCACTGAGCTCAACATTTCTGTTGCTAAGTGGAGCATTTGTTAAGCGAGGTTTGCCACCTTCCTTGACACAGCGGTTAAGAGAATCACAGCAGTTGCTAAGTCAGAAACACGGTTGTTAAGCGAATCCGGGTTCCCTGTTGACTTTGCTCCTCAGAAGGTCACAGAAGGGGATCACGTGACCCAGGGAACACTGCAACCGTCATAAATACGAGTCAGTTGCCCAAGCAGCTGAATTTCGATCACGTGATGCAACCATCATAGGTGTGAACAAGGGTCATAAGTCACTCTTTTTCAGTGCTGTCATAACTTTTTTCAAGTCCTTCGTCACTAAATGAACTGTTATAATTCAAGGACCACTTGTAGAAAGACTATACTGGGGTAGTGGATAACTGGATGCATTTCGATGACAACCCAAAAAATGTGGGTATTTGATATAGTTATCTGGTGTGTGGGAGACCAGGTCCTCTGGTGGCCCTTAGATCCAAACATTTGCATCATCACTCATAATCATCATTCAAGGTCATTCCTATGTACTATTACATGAATCCAACCGTTTACCCATTGCACACGACGTGGGGGAAATCCTGCCAGCCGACTAAAAGCAATTTCTCTCTTTTTAATTCGTCTCACTCATTAGTCTATTCATGTCCATTTTCAGGAAGGAAGGAAGGGTGCAGAAATGTTTTTATTTTAAATAAAAATATTTTAAAAGGTGGAGTTTGGGTAGATATGCTGGTGACCTTCTAAACTATATCTTCCTGAGTTTTAAAAGCCCCATCAGCTTTGCAAACAAACACAAGTCAAGTAAATCCTGACAAAACAAACATAGGTAACTTCTGTAACTGCTTCATATATATATATACATACACACACACACACACACACACACACACAGACACACACACACGTAACAGCGGAGGAGGAGGTTAAATGGAAATGGAAATATTTTTTTTTCCTGCCTTACAGTCTGGTAGTTTTGTACATCAGTTAATTAGGCACTGCGTATGCTAAACTTCTCTTTCAGGAAATTTAGCACTTTACCCTTGGATGGCCCTTAAAACGTTGATATTTTTGTAAAGAAAAAAAGCAGGGAAATTATGCCGGGAAAAAATATGGCAATTAGTTCGTTTAATTTCCAACTGTTGGATTTCATTGTGAGTTTATTAGCATCATCACCTCCGTTTGCTCAGTTACAATTAAGAAGGTATCTTTCTTGCCAAAAATAGATTTCATTTCAAAGGGGTGTGTGTGTGTGAGTGGGAGGGGAGAGGGAGGGAAGAATGGGAAGGAAGGAAGGAAATGAGGAAGGAGGAAGGAAGGAAGAGAAGGAAAGAGGGAAGGAGGGAGGGAGGGAAGGAAGTCTGTTCTTGCCATTTTGTGTGAAGAAAGAGGGTCAGATTTAACACTGCAAATGGACCTCAGTAAGATGCCTTAATTATGTCACCAGCTACGGGGAGATTTCCATTTAGCAATCCCCTCCTGAATTACTGATATTTGCTCTTTGATATTAGCATGTCCAGGGGAGGCGTGACTGACACTCAGAGATATTTATTCAGCTTAGACACAAGGATTTGCTTTATTTTATTTTATTATCTCCTTCCTCTTTGGAAAGGTATGGGTTCGAAAAACCCACCTGTTGCCATTCGTTGATGACTGCTTCCATATCACCTTTGAGATCCAAACGGTCTTTCCCGGTTTCATCTACAGGTAATCCTACACTCACATCCACGATTTAAGTTCATAAATGGCCAGATGCTTCATCGTGAACTTAAATTCAAGCATCAAAAAAGCAACATACCCTTGCAGGGGTTACAACTTTGAACGACCACTAAATGAACTCTTATAAGTCGAGGACTACCTATGTTTCTTAAGACCCACAACATGCCCACATTTGAATTTTAAAATGCAGGCACTGTGACCCTCGGTGAGATGACCACATTAGGTTGAGATGGCCACATTTGGAAATTGGCGTCCCTGCATAGAATGGAACTTCTTTCCCAAAGGGCAAACATTTTTTGATGATTTCCCCGCCCCCTCATATAAAATCTACCTAAAACTGCATCTGTTCTTTTTTTTTTCTTTCAATTTATTGCATCTTCTTTTCTGCTACTCTACAGAAGCTCGTAAACCACAGCAGCCAATGAAAGAGATAGGGCCATGCTAGGAAGCCCATAGTTAATTGCCACCTGAGATTTATCGATGAATGGGTAAGCCTAGGTTTTTTTTTCCCCCTTTTTCAGAATAATTCCCACGTTTAATGGAAGCCTGCATTTTGACAGAAACTCGAAAGCCTACGAACTCTGCCGTGAAGGGCCGAGATTTTATCTATAATTCATACGTTGTTGTGTGGTCTTTCCTTTGTGCAAACAGCTGGAGTTTTAAAGATTGAGGATGAACTTTTTTGCTTTCATTCTGGGTTAACTCTGTTCGTTGCATATCTATGTTTTGTTCTCTCTGTTTGACAGAAAACCACATACCCCTGCTTGTGGCTGACGGTGGCAGTGGCAATTACCAAACGTCGGCAACAAAAACTTTCGATCTTGCTAGCAATGATGCTTCTGCTTTTAGCATCTTCTTAGTAACCTTCTCAGCTGTCTTGCCTGCCTCTCTCTAATGTAGGAGAAGCAGCCTGCACAAAAATCGTTCTGTGACCCCTGATAGTCCCTCTTAGTTTGTGACAGGCACAAAAGATCAAGAACTTACATTAAGTTGTAGTTGAGAAGATGTATTGGTCAAGCCCATACACAACAATCTAGTCAACCAAAGTTCAGTACTAAATTGGTACCTGATAAAGGTCAATGGAATTCAAGAGGGGCTGTACCATTTGTGGATATGTAACGAGTCTAAGCTGATGACTCCCTTAACTCCACCCTCCCCAGCTCTGCCTGCTCTTCTCCTACATTTTGTCACTGAAAGTTGGCGGCAAGAAATGCCATAGAAGGTATACTGTAATTTTTAACTCAACCAGTGTTAATGCTTTGTGTTTCCATTTAAAACATGTAACACTTTTTTACTCTTCTGGAAGATTGGGGAAAGGAGTACTTTTAAGTGATCTTAATTGGATGGGGTTGTTTTTTCAGCTTTTTAACTTTAATACACCCCAAGGAGCCCACCTACCTTTCTTATAGTTGTATTAGCTAGCTTTCATGCAAACAGTGGCACTTGGCCTGATAAACACTGCCCCCTCTCCTTAACTAGGGTGGTCAGAGCTTGATCTTGAGACTTAATGCAAGACTGAGCTACGAAGGAATAGAATTCAGTAGGCGTACACAAGGACTATTTTTCACTTGGTGCCTTCAAATCAGTGTTGACTTCTGACAACTGCCTTGGAAAAGTCCCTGTGGTTTTCTTGGAAACTTTTTCAGAACTATTTGCCATTGCCTTTTTCCTAGGGATGAGAGTGATTGGCCCAAAGTCACCTAGATGGGTTTCTAACTAAATAAGACACCACAACACCAAAAATGGCTCTCCAAGTGTGCTATTCTATAAATGCCCCGCTGTTGTTCCTGAAGTCACACCTTGATAGAAAAGGAACTTGACTATTATAATCAACTTTACTAAGCTTCTTAGAAGATTTCAGCAAGAGTCAAGCTTAGTAACAAACTCTCAGAAGTTATACCCAACTGGTCCATTATACAGCATACTCTGCACAATAAGAAGTACCAATATTCTGGCTTTGCTACCTCAGGGTCTCTAAGCTGTCCCATAATCAAGTGTTTTTAAACCTTTCTTGAAATGTCCTTTGCAGGGGAGGCAATTTGTCCTTAGGTTTCCATCCGGTTTCATCCTTTCCATCTTAAAACCCTGGTAACCTTTTTATTCCAACGAGCCTCAGAAAATGAGGCAGGTTCCAATGATGTTGGTAAATGTATGCGTCTACGAGACAGAGAAAGAACTGTCGTGTCTCTCAGAAAGGACAGCGTCTATTCATGCTTCAAAGTGGCCAAAGTAATATCCTGAACCAAAATGGCGGGCCTAGCTGAGGTGACTCCTTTAACCAGCCCAAGTGGGCCAGCCTGAAGGGTAGAAACGGTTCCTCAAACCATTCTGAGCTCCTTTTGGGGAGGCGTTCTTATCCAACGCAGATAATTGCAGACTTTTTCCTTGCTAATATTCTCAAAAGGCTAAACTTGAAAAGTGACAGCGTCTGCAATGGCGCCCAACTTCCCTCAGCAAGTATATGCATGCGCATTTTAAGAGGCCTTTAAAAATGTTATGGAAAGGTACATGATTGTGCCAAGTCTCTGTGCCGCAGACTGTGTATGTGGCAGATTCTGTGGCATTTAAGGCTCATTAAATTTTGAAATTCATGTCATCTGCCCCTGGCTTAAAATAGTTCTGTGTCTTTCTTATCTTTAAAAGGTCCTTGTTATCAGATATGAATTTTTCTCTCCTTATTTCTTTCCCCATCAGAGTCATCTGCAATCCAGGTCAAATCTTCCTAATTAATTAATAAGTTCAGATTCCTAGTCTGTGCCGAACTTAAAGGCTTGGACATTTTTCACCTTATTCAGGTAATCCTCGAAGCACAACAGTTCTTTTAGTGACCATTCGAAGTTAAGATGGCACTGAAAAAAAGTGACTTAGGACCATTTTTCACACTGCGGCATCCTCGTGGACACGTGATCAAAATTCGGACACTTAGCGACTGGCTCGTATTTAGGGCGGTTGCAATGTCTTGGGATCATGGGATCCCTTTTGCAACCCAAAGTCAATGGGGAAGCCAGATTCACTTAACAACCGTGTTGTTAACTTAACAACTGCAGTGATTCACTTAACAACTGTGCTAGGAAATGTCATAAAATGCGGTAAAACTCACACAACAACTATCTCACTTAGCAATGGAAATTTTGGGCTCAATCGTGGTCATAGGTTGAGGACAAACTGTATATGTCCCAAACGTCTCAGACATTAAGACTTTCATCAGTTTGCTTGCTAGATCTTGCTTCTAAGAGAAGCCACCAGCTTTGGATGAATTTTATGTTTGCATATGGACTCTTTCCGCAACATGCATTGCGCCTTTCTGCACCTCCAGTTTAATCATCGACTCTAGCCAAAACTGTTCATTAGGGAAAATGTTCTCCCAAGATTATGGGGAAAGATTATGCTCCAAATGATGGTGAAAAGAAGGGAAATTTACAGTTGTGGCAAATGAGCAACATCTAATGCTTAACAGCATAAATCATACCCAGAAGAATTCATTTACATCCTATTAGAGTTGACATGTTAATATCAAAGCATTAAAATATGTAAATAGCAGAAGGATAGAGCAGGTCCTAATTGCTGCTTTGCATGATCAACTCATTTACTCTTTATGATATTTTATGAATAGGGAGCTGGGTTGCCAAACAATTAGTTGGAACCTCCTACAAAACTGCACACACAGACACACACACGCACCAACACACATAAACCCTTTCTCTCACAGTGTAATTACAAACTTACAAATGAGGGAAATTTCAAGAAGGGAGAGAAGGCATATTTTGGAGTAACCCATACGTTCCATCCCTACTTTAACAACATTTGAGGGGCTGCCACAGAGAGGAAGGGGTCAAGCTATTTTCCAAAGCACCTGAAGGCCAGACAAGGAATAGGGGATGGAAACTGATCAAGGAGAGATTCAACCTGGAAATAAGGAGAAACTTTTTGACAGTGAGAACAATCAACCAGTGGAACAGAAGTTGCCTTCGGAAGTTGTGGGAGCTTCATCACTGGAAGCTTCCAAGAAGAGACTGGACTGCCACTTGTCAGAAGTGGTGTAGGGGGGTAGGACTAGATGACCTACAAAGTCCCTTCCAACTCTGTTAATCTAATCTAATCTAATCTAATCTAATCTAATCTAATCTAATCTTATATTGGTGTCCATCTCTGGAAGTTCTCTAGAACGTATCCTCACCTTCCCTCAATTCCAAGTGCACTAATATCATACAGCTATTGTTCGAAGTATTAGGAAAGGGTTACAACAATATTGCAGTGATGTAATATTATAAGTAAAAGTAGTCCTTGACTAACAACTGCAACTGAACCCACAATTTCCATGTTGCTAAGTGAAACATGGGTTACGTGAGTTTTGCCCCATTTTACAATCTTTCTCGCCGCATTCGTTAAGTGAATCACTGCACTCAGGGGTGGGATTCAGCCGGTTCGGATCGGTTTGGGCAAACTGGTAGATCTGACCATCAATCCGCTGCGCCCACCCACCCACCCCTGCGCTTTTCTCTCCTTTATCCTCTCAGCTGATTCGCACGGAAGAGTGACTGCCGTGCCTCTACTATATTACTACATAGAAGGTAAGCTGGTTGTTTTGAAGCTGCACATGCCCGCGAAGTGAATTTGGCTTCCCCATGAACTTTGCTTGTCAGAAGAGTGGGAAAGGTGATCACATGACCCTGGGGCACTGCAATCGTCATAAATATGAGCCGGTAGCCAAGTGGCTGAATTCTGATCACGTCACCATGGAGATGCTGCAACAGTCGTAAGTGTGAAAAACAATCATGTCACTGTTTTCAATGCCGTTGTAACTCTGAATGGTCACTAAATAAACTTGTAAGTCGAGGACCACCTGCATTGCCTTCACAGCTTGGAATAGGACTTTAAATACAGGAAAAACAGCTTTGCACCTGGAAAGATTTGCCTTCCAGCCTTCACTTAAACTGTCTTGTAAATGACCAAATGCAGCCACCAAGAACTAAATCTGTACAAGCTTTAGCAACTTATTAGCAATTTCCCTTCTCTGCAGAATGGGGAGATGGAGGGAGATGATATTAGCAGTTCCAGGATCTGTAGTAATTTCAGGACTGGGAAACTGATGAGACGATGGATATTCCTTTTTGTTTGTTTGTTTGCCGTCTTGTGTTGGTTTTCTGGAAGAGAACACTAATTAATTCATGCTGTTCCCTGCATATTCTGAGCAATTGATTGTTCATCAAACTTTTAGAGGTAGTGTGTTGAGTAAACATAATCCTAGCTTTAGGTAATAGAATGTAGAATAATATGGTTGGAAAGGGCCTTGGAGGTCTTCTAATCCAACCTTCTGCTCAAGCAGGAAACCTTATACCAGGGGTGTCAAACTCAACTTAATTGAGGGCCGCATCAGGGCTGTGGAAGAACCCATGGCTGACGTCAGATCGGGGCGGCTGGGCGGGTTTGGGCCCCGGAGGACAGGGAGGGGAGG
>JANHFL010004773.1:6951-17963 GCA_032468155.1 Oxyrhabdium leporinum
GGATTTATACTGATATTATATTGAAGTACAAATCCTTCCATTCTCTACCATCCAGTCAGAGCCGAAGAAGCTTCTTGGATGAGAAGCGAAATGTCTTCAAAGAAAAAACAGAAAGTCCAGTTGCCTCTTGAAAAAAAGCACCTTTGAGACAACCATGACCTGGATAGGACTGAGAATCTCCACAGACAAATCCAAAGCGTAATCTACTGAGGGTTTTGTATTTTATGTAAACATGAAAGCACAATCATCTAAGTCCTTGCTGGTACAGTTTAGTGCAAAGATAGGTATTACTTGCTTAAATAAGGAATATAAATGTAGGCCTAAAGCACCATCAGGGTTATTTTAACAAAAAAATTAACACCTTTTAACAAAAGAAGGTGAACATAATATGGTAGATAGGATGAAAATGAATGTCATTATTAGTCAAACACAGACAATGCATGGGCAGGAAATGATGCCTTTACGTTGCCAAGTGAAAGTTCCTTTGACATCTTACACTTAATAGAGTTGTCATGGAGTTTAATATCCATTTGATACTGAAATTACAGCCAACTCTACTCGGTGACTCATCTTTTTCATGTTCAAGCAAAGTCAGTTGTGGTTTTTATCAGTATTCAGACCTGCTATGACAGAGACATTCTTTCTTTTCTAGCCATATTAAAAGTTATCCCTGATGTTTTCTAGGGTAGATGACCACCCATAAGACACTTCAAATCACCATAAATGCAGGCCAATTTCTGAGCACCCAAAATACAATCAAGTGACCTGCAGGGTTGACCGTCCAAATTTTGAATCTGGGTAGTAAACAGGGGGTTTTTTTAGATTTAATGTATTGTAAAATAAGTTGAGGTCTATCTGTATTTATATTTATCTTTCTTCTAAGATAGCAACTGCAGGCATTTTATCTGAGAGGAAGTGCCACTGAACCCAGCGACATATTTCACACCTTGTACTTTAAGCCATAACCTGGATTATCTAATATGAACACCTGGCCTGTAGTGGCTTCCTCAACAAACTATTGTTAAATAAACCAAGGCTCTCCAGGATGTGTCTAATTTTACAAGCCCTTTTTCCTCCTACTTTCCTTCCCAGGAATTTCCCAGGTGTCAATAGTGGCTCTTTTATAGATATTGTAGATAACTTTGTATCAATGCCATAAAATCAGCAATTTGGCAATTGCTAATTTTGCAATTGTTTTTCTGCCTGGTGCTATATAAACAAATTTGTGTGCCAGCAGGGTCAAGTAAGAGCGTGTAAATCTTCTATTAGTGTCTGCCATTTGATGGTTAGTAGTCTGTGATTACTGAAAATTCATGACCCCCAGATAAATTTTTAGACTTTCCATTGCCCAATTCAGAGCATATGCCACTTTCTCTATAATGTTCATACACTTTTCCTTGGTAAAGATACACGATTGTTTTTGCTTAGAAAAACCCACTTAATGTGCATTTTGTGATTCTCATAAGGCCAGTATCCAAAAGCCCTTCTGCGTTTTGATCATTGATCACTGGCTGGGAACATTTTTGGAGAGCTAGCACTTGGCCTGTTTTTGTGAACATTGGCCCAATATCCAGCTTAGTTAATAATTACAACAGAAACAATGTCCCCCTTTTTCCTTTCCATTTTCCTTTGCTTTTCCCTCTGAAAATTGTTTTTTTCCCTGTACTACTACTCTAAATTTTAATTACTGTACTGTAATTCTAGCACTGATATCTAGTTAGGGTAATGAAACATTTGCAAGAAAACAAGCAAGCTCAGAGAGCACCAAAGACCCCCTCATTTCAACCCCGAGCTACAAATATTCTCCTTTATTGATAGGTAATTCTTTCAAACCTAAACAAATGTTTTTAATGTCTTCTTCCTTTAAATGAAGAGTTTTAATCTGGCAAGGGGCATTAACTATATCTCTGTTGTTCACAGCCTCGGACAAAACTATCGTGTTCCTAAGAAGGTTTTGAACCAGCTCATCCAATCCATGTCTCCTTCAGGAAGAGACAGGAATGGTGACTGATGAGGGACTCTTTACTTCTCCCAGCCCTCCAAAAGGGGTTAACCTCCTGGGTCTAGCACCAGGATCACTTGCTTGGGACTATTCATTTCCGATTTCTGTGGTTCCTCCTCTTCAGCCTCAGAAGTATGAATAGACTTTCCTCCCACCCAAACCTGAAAAGCTTTTCCTTTGATTTAGGTTAAATCATGCTTCCTGGTGAGATAGAATCAGCACTTCTGCAAGAGATAGGAGAGTAGGGTTAGGGTTTGGGGGACTTTCCTCCCATTCCCAGGTAGGAAAAAGTCGCTGGAAGCCAACAAAATACTTGGACTGCATTATCAGTTAAAATTCTACCAGCTGCTGCCACTTTGTCACAAGGTGTCAACCTGGGTTTGATTGAAAGAAGGATAGAGTAGCTTCCAGCTAGGCAATTGATTCAGAACCCCCTAACTTTACATTCCACAACATACAGTTTCCCCTATCTTATGCAGCAGCCTATTGTATTGGAGACCCAGATTTTCACCTTTGCACTCTTAACTTTTAGCCAAAAAACATCTTAGGCACGAATACCTTACCAAGCTACAATATAACAATAGCACTTAGACTTACATATCACTTTATAGTGCTTTGCAGCCCACTCTAAGTGGTTTTACAGCCTGAGCCCTCATTTTACTGACCTTGGAAAGATGGAAGGCTGAGTAAACCTTGAGCTAGTGAGATTCAAACTGACAAACTGCTGGCAGCCGGCAGTCAGCAAAAGTAGCCTGCAGTACAGCATTCTAAGCACTGTGCCACCAAGGCTCCTATAAATATGAATATTTCTCCTCCTTCATCTCTAAATTTGTACACTGCCCAACTCCCAATAACTCTGGTTTATAAGTAAACAATGAAAGGAATAATAAAGATAATAATAATACAAAGACCTACAAATAGAAATAGAATGACTGTGGCAAAGGCAAGCAAGGGTAGTACCAATAGTAGTAATAGGTGCCTTGGGTGCAATCCCAAAACAACTGGAGCACCACTTGAACATCATCATCGGCATTGACAAATTCGCCATCAGTCAATTGCAAAAGGTAGCTTTATTGGGAAGAACTTCCATCCTGCAGTGATATCTGTAACACTATCAAACATCCACATCTGCCTATCCCAGATCCTTGGTAAAGACTCGACAGGTAGACAAAAATGCCACACCCAGTCTGAACATCTGGCTGACTATGCAATAATTAACAGCAACAACAACAATAATACACAACTGAACATGCAAGCAGTGGCATTTAGTACACAATAAAGGCCAACATCATGTGGATAAATCAGATTCAACAAAAGTTAAGGAATACTGTGGTGGATAGCAAATTTCCATACATCAATTGATGGAGGAACTGGGAACAAAGTGGTCAATGAATGCAAACATGACTGGATATCTTAACAACAACAACAACAACAATCTGGATTTAGCTGGTGATAGAGCAAATCTACTGGTTCCCCATAGCACTGCTACAGTTAAAATTGCTACATTCATAAAATTTTGCAAGATCAATACATTCATCTTGTAATAGCTGATCTGCAATCATTGACAGTGATAGAGGAGAAAGTTTGCTAATAAAGGGCCCAATGATTTTGAGACACTAGATGTGATATAAGGGGCCATATTACAACAGGTGTTCGCACACATAATCTTAGTATCTGACAGCAGTAAGGACAGAAACTCTGCCTGCCTGCATGGGTATGTGAAGTGCTACTGAGAAATTATAGCTGAGAGTAGGATCTTCACAATAACATGGAGAATAGACCTCTCTTGTTTGTTTGTTTTTTTATGAAGGTAAGCAATGCAACTTCCACCTGAATCCTTTCTCTGCATAGCATCCTGACTGTTGAAGAAGAGCAGGCAGAGCCTAGGGGCGGAGTCAAGAGAGGGCTCAGCCTAGAATCATTACATATTAACAAATGCTCCAAGTGCAGCCCCCAGTTGAATTCCATTAACTCTTATCTAATGCGAATTCAATGCTGATCATTAGTTGATCAGATTCTTGTACATATGCTTTAGTAGTAGATCTTTTGAACTGGAACTTATTGATTCTTGGCTCCTGACAATGCTTTTTTTTTCTTTTTGAGAGTGGATGAGCATTATTATCTAACAGATGTTTCTCCAAAATAACTTCTTTTTATGAACCAGACCTCACCCGGGTGCCTTCAAATGCAAACTTGCTGGCTCATTGACAGATGTAGAACTCCCAAAGAGAATTGCTTTCAAGGGTGAAACTGTAAAGATATTTACACAAGTCCTCCTTTGTCAATTTCATCTGCTTATTTCTTGTTTTAAGGAAAAAGCTAAATCTTTGCCTTCCACCACTTCCTAAGTCAGCTCCTGTAGGTACCTTGCTAAAGTCCGGGAAACACAGTTTTTGGCAAACTACATCTAGGAATGAATGCACATGTCCAAAGGCATACAGTCAGCGTTTAAAAAAAACACATTCAAAGTCTAAGCTTAAGAAAAATATCCATCTATATGAAAAATAATAGAAGATATCAATTGTGGGCCAAATGTCTCCCAATGAAAGCAGAGAAAATAATACCGGACTACAGTAGATACACACCAGCAGTGATGGATAGAAAACGACACCTGTGCATGGAGACTTGTCCTGTTAACACAAAAAACCAAGGATGTGTGTACTAGGCAGTGGAGAAGGAGAAATGAGAATGCTTAGCCTGATTGAGAAAGGTTAATTACATGTGAAATGAGACTGGGATTCAGACTCTGTTTGCTCTAGATTTTGTGTAATGTTATATCAACACTTGGATTCTCTGTTCATCTATTAGCAAAATCAACCTTTCTTGTTTGGTTTCATTTCAGTGTTGTTTTAATCCCTCTGAACATTTTATACTGTTATTTTAATTTTGCTAAACATATGTAGATAGTAAAATACCTCCAGAATTAAACTACCCAAGGATATGAAAGTGATCCAGTTCTCATAAAGATTTGATCTGCTAATTAGCCACACTAATTTTATGGATCATTGCCACCCACTTAAAACATATTGTTATATGTTCATAATCTTTTTATAATGAGCTTTTATGGAGAGCAGAGGCCAGCTTCAGTGCAATGTTAACAAAGCTTTTTCCCCCTCTATCTCTCTCTCTTCTGATTTTTCCTCCAAGTATGGTATGTGCACACATCTATTTAATCATAAGTAAACTCCACAAGAAAAAAAAAACCAAGCAGTTAAAGATTTCCCCCCCCTCTGCTCTACATAAGGAAGCATGTTGTTCTTCATAAAATAATTAACACTTTTCCCCCTCCAAATATGATTTATAATAAATTGCAGTCTGTTTAACAGAGCCCACCTGCAAGCATTCAAGGCACAAAAACACAAGATTCTCACCTTTTCCTATGGTCTTCCACGAGAATAACAAGATGTGGGTATCTTCCTTTACTTTTCCACATTTTGCCAGCTCTTCTTTGTTGCACCTGTTTTCTGCTACTCCTCGTGTTTTTAAAGTTCAGTTTCATCGGTAGTTCTCTCCTACAAATGAGTAATACAGCCTATACTGTCTCTTGATGCTTGGTTTGCCTGCTTAAAATATAGAGAACTGCCATATATCTAGTCAGACCATTTGCAATGCCAAAGAACACTTAAATGCTGGAAAGTGGGGTGGGACTGCACATTATATTCATAGTAGGGATGGTGGGTTGATCACAGCAAACAATATAAATTATCTACAGATAATTCATGAAAGTACAATGGAAAGACCTAACGATGCATAACTTGGCTTCAACCCGTTCTTAATTTCTAACAGAGCAGTTGAACAACTAAGGGAACACTGAGTTTAGACTCAATAAAATCGCTGTGAAATCCTCTTTATTATGTTTTCGCATATACAAAAACTTTTCATATAAATGAATGCCTAAAGCGGGATGGGGGGGGCACTAATGGGTCAACCTAAACAATACCCACTGAACTCCATTGGGGGTTTGATTTTTTTTTCCTTTTTATTTGTGTCTTTATTTTAGAAGAGTACTAGATTTAGGCAAAATTGGTGCTTAATTCGTGTTATATATATATTTTTTTAAAAAATAAAAATACCCCAAACCTTGTGAGACCAGAACACCCCTTACGATTTCTAAGCTGTTAAGGGTTGTCGGTTATTTTTCATTTTTTGAATTTTTTTTAAATTTCAATTTTTTAAAAAAATTCTATTATATTTATTTGAGCGGATTCGATAGCATAATGGTACCCATTAATATCTTGAAAAGGTAGTGATTCCTGTGTTAAGGGGAAAACGGTATGAAAGGCAAATATTGACAATGTGGCACACTGCAAGTTGAGGCACTGGCAAATTCAGTTTAGACTTTCTTTCCCAGAGGAAAGATATCTAAATCACTATTTGAAGGGCCGTGTGGGGTATTCAATTCTTTTAGAAACTTCAGGTTCTCATTTGGTCTTTTTCCAAAGGGGGCTCTCCTTGTCCCCTTCTATGGAGCGCAAGAAAGGAAATGGTCCAGTGCAGCTTTTGCCTCATACCTCAAATGGACAGAAGCTACTTCCTGGTTTTGTCTTTTCAGCTTATAATTTCATGTCAGAGCTATTGAGAATGTGTGTGAGTGTGTGTGTGTGTTTAAAAAAATCTAAAGACCTATATGTGGATTCTGAAGCAATGTAGGCAAAGACTTTTACTGATTGAAAAATAATTATTTTTTTATTTCACAATTTTAGTGTTCAAGTCCAGCCACCAGCCTCTGGATGGTGCATGCATTATAACATCATTTTTAACAGAATAAACAACAGTTGCTCAACAATTATTCTTAAACAATGGTCTAGGGAACAGAAATGAAACAGAACAATTTATTAATTCATACCAATCCAATTGGTTATTCATTGCTAACACATTAAACAACCAAAACAAAATGGAAAATGGCAAAATGATGCCTATAAGCGTGGCCATTGCCAGTTGGAGAAACAGTAATCACACTTATTATATTAGTGGTGCAAGGAGGTGAACAACTCAGTTATAATAGCAAAGACATGATTGTGGAACAGATTACAAAGTGCTCATTCAAGTCAAATTAAAGTGGAAGAACAAAGTCAACCAAGTGATGTGATCTTGAGCACATGCCCACCATGTTCAAGGAGAAGTTCTGAATCTCATTGATAGGAGCCAGAGGAACTGAGGAATGAAATCAGAAAAGTTTGTAAGAATGAATGTGAAAAGAGGAGGAGGAGGAGGAGGAATATGTAGCGTGTAGTGCAAGATGTGTATTATACAATGCTATATTGTAAGCTTTATGTAAAATCAAATGTTTACTTAACCAGACTCTGATTTAAATTCTTTTCTGGCTTTATAAAATAATATACTTAACTGGAGAACAATAGACTGGGTTCATGCAATAACACACACACACACACACACACACACACACACTTTGGAATGCCATCACCAAGTAATTTCTAAGAGCCAAAGGTCATCATCTGTCCATATATAAGCAGTCTGACAAAAGACTAAAGCTGTGTGAAATTGTGACACGATCCTTGCCCGTGACAGTTGCAGTCCAGACTTAGATAATGTCATCCACAAATTAACACAATAGGTCTGCCCTGACAAACTTTCATTGTGAAGTGCATTATTTCTACACATGGTTTTTAAAATACATTTGGTTCATTCTTATCAGACAACATGGAACTCACTTCTGATCTTTTTCTGGATTTGAAGTCTGCAATGTACGAACCTTTTATAGAGCATAGAAATATGGGGTAATAGGTGAGATGTGGGGGATTTGGTTAGACCATTATACGACATAATGTAAAAATATTTTGAGGCTAGAAAACATTGTTTGAGCCATTCTGTGTTCTGTGTTGCTTTTTAACAAAGCCACACTTCATTACTGGGATCTATAAACCACAATGGTTAAGATCATTCAACAAACTAAACCATGTGGAAAGAAGCAACATTTTGGCTTAGTGCAATGTGTCCACAAAGCAAATGAGAAGCAGATGGAGCACAGGGGAGTTCAGAGAGAATGATGGATCGATGGAAACAAATTTCAGAATATGGATGGATGAGTAGCTTCTCTTCGTTTGTACCACAGCCCATACTTCCATCTTTTTGTATAACATCATCTTTGGGAAAATATAGTGCCACTCTATGAACAAAGGTATCAATAGATCAGAGGTCATGTTTCATTAATTTGTAAAAGTTTCCCAGGCTCTCTCAGGAAAAAAGCTTACCAGGCCTTTATTAGGACAATCCAATCCAGTCAAATTCCTGAAATTGAGTTTTCAATTGCACAAAAATTGATTTACTTTCTTGAGACACAATACTTCCTGTTTCCAACCAGGCCGGAAATGGCAGAGGAGCCTTTGCAGTTTGGCATTTCCAGTAACAAAAAGGAAAAAAGGGGTCCTTGGTGCTCTCTGAGCTTGCTTCTTTTCTTGCCGACATTTCATTACTCAAACTACCATAGGTGACCAAACTAGGTAAAAAGGAAAGAAAAGGGTACAAGAGAAGTAAAGGACAAGGAAAAGATGGATGGAATGTCAGGAAAGGATTCTTGATATAAATTTTCTATTTATAGAAAATTGAAAAGTCTATTTTCACAATTTCATTCTTCAACAAACTCTCTGGATCTGAATTATTGAAATTCTAAATTTGATTTGCTTGTGTATGAAAACCAAGGGGTGTATTTTAGCCACCTAAATTCAAAACTGAAGTCCTACTAACTTGGGAATACATGGGATGGAATCACTTCCAGAACTCTTAAGGAATGAGTAATTTGCAGCAGGTGGTTTGTTACAGATTTCAGGGGAGGAAAGCAGAAGACAAGATCCTGAATCAAACAAAAGGTAATTTGTCAGTGTCGGTTCTTTCCCCGTGGGCTTCGCTGTTTTGTGCTCTACTCGCAGGTATGGCAGCTTGGTTTTAGAACAAAAATAAAGCTAGCACTAAAATGAAGATCTTGGGAATGGGAGCAGGAGCTTCTGGAAAGTTTTTCGAAATGCGTACTTTAACAGCACAACTGCAGAGTGTGCAATTCTGTATAAACTGAAATGATCCATTTATCCCAATTCCATTATCAAAGTATCTTTTCCTTTATAAGAAAAAAAAATCTATTCAGTGGAGAAGATCCATTTTTCTGCGCCCCATTCTCTCCAATTATTACTTAATTATATACAAGCAGAATTAAAAGGAACAAAAAATTAAAACACACATCAACCTAGCCTGGTGTTATGCACTGACACCAGCTGAATTAACAATCGGAGGGTCAACATTTGCAAAAGTAAGGACAAAGCTTACAAGCTTTTGGATCCAGCTAGCAACAATGTGCACCTCAGGATAACTTTAAACAATTGCAATTAACAGGCTAAGACAAAGGATTAAAATTAAAAAATGAATCATGTGGCGCTTGCAGCTTGCTTGTAGAACAGCAGTAAGCCAACTTAATCCATTTTAATTCAGAGAAGGAGCAAAAAAAAAAACCACAAAAAACACCCAACATCTCCTGGTGCAAATGAAATAGATTTGGGGAGGAGGGGGTCGAGTTCAGCTCCTGAAAAAGTGCGATACACTCACCTGTGACAATTCTTTCCAGGGGGGGAATAATAAAGTAAGGGAAGTCTCTTAAGAACTCTGAGTGACTCTGCAAGGTCCCGAGAGATCAGGTGTCAGAGTTGTCTATCAGATGCCTGAAAAGAAAAAAAAAAGAGGAAGCATTAATGCACCGCTATTGTGAGACAGTTGTCATTGACTGATCAGGCTTTTTAAGCAAGCTTTCACAGTCAATGAAACCACCTGAATAGATGAAAGCCAGACAGCTCCTGACAAACAAGGGACTGTGGAATATTCATTGTGCATCTGTGAGGGAAAGATTAATGTATTAGAAATTAAAATGGGACCAGGACGTATGATCTTGCTCTAACACTTGGCCAGACCTGTGTCACCCATTGCTAGTGCCTGAAGTCGACAGACAATTCTGCCAGGGTAACTGAGAATCATTAAGCGTCCTGCTATTGTGTGTGGTGAATAATAAAACTTTCCCCCATTCTTCGCCTGGAACCGACAATGAATAATTCGGGAGCTATTTGCAATGTTAACAGTACCTATCTTGCCCATCCATTCCGTTACGATAAGGAAATATGCATTTCAACAGTCTGTACAGATACGGATTTGCAGGCATTTCAAAGGACACCTGTCACTCAAGTGAAGGACCTGTCAGTCTCCAGTGTGTGAGGGTGCCAAGAATATGGCCAAAAAAGATTATCTAGACTTTATTTCTTTTCCACTACCCAACTCCGATTATAACGTTGTTACATTTACCATGGACTGACAAGCGATTTACACTCACAGTCGTTATGTATTTAAAGCTGAAGATGCAGGAGGGAAGGGAGGAAGGAGTCCTGTTCTTAGCCTCCTCAATCCCAGGGGTCTACATGGACCAAACGTATCATCACAAAAGTGCTCAAGTCCACACCGGGTGTCATTTTACCATACATCAAAATCCTTTAATCCATAGGTGAACACCAAAGGTGCTAGTGGCCAAACTGTAATTCTGGGGGAGTGGGGGGTGGGTGGAGGATCAGAACCTTAAAAGACTAAGGGATAGGATGAAGCAGTTCAAGAGGACAGTTCTGAACTTTCATTGACCTTGGCAAAGACAATCAATGGAGTAGGAGGATGAGAGAGAAAGAATGACATCTATCATGGAATCCTCTTTGCTGCTATTGTCTTTCAACTAGAGGTTAGGCAGGATAACCCTCCAGATTTTGGAGATAAAATTACCATAAACTGCAGGTATCACAGCGAACAGTCTGTAATTCTGAGAGTTGTAGTGCAAAACCTTTGGAAGGTATCATTTCTTTTTTCAGCACTTTGCCCAATTTAAACATTCAGAAGGGCATGAACTTTTTACCCATCACAACATCTCAAAGGAGACAGAGAGATGATAAATAGATGATAGACAGATGATAGATAGATAGATAGATAGATAGATAGATAGATAGATAGATAGATAGATAGATAGATAGATAGA
>JANHFL010004773.1:22084-36610 GCA_032468155.1 Oxyrhabdium leporinum
CCCCCGGGAGGGTGAAAATGGCCTGACCTGGCTCCAGAGGCTGGAATTGGGCCCATTTCCAGCCTTCCTAAACTTCCGGGAGGCCCGTTTTTTGTCCTCCCCAAGCCTCCATGTGCCCCCTGCACTTACCTCATCCAAAATGGGCTGCGTGGAAACTCCTGGGGAGGGCAGGGTGGGGTCGGAGGAGACAGCCAGGAGTGGGATTTGGAAGTTCTTCGCTAAGGGCTACCCAAACCCATGAGAACCTCCAGCAGCCCACCCCTAATTGTAATACCTTAAGAGGCAGTGATAAATTGTTAATATTGAATATGCTTGTTGGGGATGAAGCGGAAAGTTTCTTTTTCTTACTATCTTTTTTTGACATGGGGATGTCTTCTTTTCCACATTGTCTTTTTAAAAATATATTCTTCTTAGGTTTCTTTATTAAGTTTTATCTGCTTAATATAATTCTTAATAAAATTAGTGGGGAAAAATCCCAATTTTATAAAATACTTGTGCTTCTATATATCTTTTTCTTGAAAGTGAACAAATATTTATTTGTGTGCTAATCAATTTTTTAAAAGCTTGGATTCTTCCTGTATTCTGATTGGCTATTATCTTTATCTTTTTGATCTCTTCAGTGCTACCTCTCATAACAATATACACAGTATTGCAATTTTCGAAAACAGCAAGTGTCTTTGGCAGCTAATTGGTTCATCAGAGAGCATATTGGAAAAATGATCCCTTTTAAAACCCTGGAACACTCAAGTTTAATAGAATATTAAAGCAAGCCAGGATCCCACTAAATTGTGACATAAAATTAGCTTTTTTTTCTATAATAGAAAAAGTGAGGCAATTAAATGTGGGGCCTGGAGTTTGAAATTTTTTTAAATAATTCTTTCAGTTTAAAATAAATTTTTGTAGAAAAATGTTTTATACTTAGGGAAATAGTTTTTGACATTTTGGGGAAGAGAGAAAGAACAATGGACCGTTTACAGGTCTACACAGTAGATTAATGAGTCTAATTGAGTCTGTAGGGAAATGTTTCAGTTTAACTACTGGAACTAATTTATACATTCACTACATCGTAATAAGTCAATTTAAGTTTCTGGAAATAAAACTGGATATCCTGGGTATAGATTTGAACTATAAATTTCTGCAAGAAAAGAGTCTGTGTTCATTATACATTGTAAAATTACCATATGGACCTGTCAACACTTCTTAGCACAGCTTTGTAATAATGTCATTCAGTTTAACATTGTAATGTGCCAACTGAATTAATGCATATGACAAAATGAAGGCTTCCCTAGCACTAGTTTTAAAGGAAGTTTGGAACTTTATTTTGGTGCCACACTGAAGAAAGTCTGGATTTATAAAACCGATGTCCACACTTCAGGCATGGTTTGTGAAAAGGAGTATAGAGTTATTTTCCTGTCCTCCTTGTCCACCTAAGAAATGTCTATTGTTATCCCTTAGAAAGCATCTGGCCTGCAGTGTATCCAGGCCAGAACATTCAAATACCCAAAGAAGGACAAACTGTTTGCGCTGGAAGACTTGAAAGACCAGGTTAGGGACAGATCATCATGGAGAAACTCTGTCTATATGGTTGCTGGGAATTGATGACTTGATGACACATAATTAATCATTGCATCAACGAGATACTATTTTCATGGGACTAAACTGATCTCTTGCATAGGAAATCATCTATGAATATAAATATTTCAAGGGCTGTATTTTAAAATAGAATACATGGGTGATTTTAATAGAATCTCAGGCTTACTGAATTTGAAATGCACCTTTTACACTGGAAATTACAACCTATGCAGCTAAGAGTTGTGTTCTAAGAATATGAAAATAAAACTGAATAAAATTATCCTTACCTCTGAACTTATCCTTACCTCTTACCTAAGGTAATCTTCATAAATCCTCTGACAGAAAGATGGGAGTCAGTTACATTTCCCTACAGATAAAATTCTCAAGGCAAGTTGTTGTTAGAAAAGATCTGCTCCTGAATCTGTGAAAATGAAACTCCAGGCAAGTTTTCATTTAAGAAGCTTGGAGCAAAAGAAAATATATCGTGTTGTTATAACTGTTCAATGGAGACTGAAGTCTTCCTCCAAGCAGCTGACAATGTACTGTCGTACATTTTTGTATCACCATTTAATTTTATCCAATCATAAGTCAATGGGGAATTCCTGACCTTCCCCTCATACACCACAGTGTGCTTACAGCCCCTCCTTCAGGTATATGAGGAGTCTATAGTTTCATCCAATAATACAAAAGACAACTTTGCTGCCTAGAATCAGGATACTATCAATTCATACACGCTGAGTTCTCACATTGCCTAAAGCATAGTATTGTTTTACTGTAGCTTGTTCAAAAAGCCACAATCACCTAGGACACATTGCATTAAGCCATTGGAACAAGAGTTTACAAGCAATCATGTTCTGATCTACCCTGGCAAACCAAAACCAAAGAAACCATATGATGCCTTGGTGTAATGCATGAACTAGCAAGAATGTTGGGCTGAGAATGCCTTGTCCTAATTCAGCAGGGTCAGAACAAAAGCTAAATTCTGTTTAATTCATATAACATTAGAATTAAGTATGATCAAGATGCTTATTCTGAAGCTATATATAATTATAGTTGTATACAGTACATCTACATCTATATATCTATAAACTATAAGGGGCATGATGGCTCAGCAGTAAAGACACTGAGCTTGTCAGCTGGAGAACTGACAGCCCGGGTTCCAGACCTGAGCTCCCATTACTTGTCCCAGCTCCTGCCCACCTAGTAGTTCGAAAGCAGGCAAATGCAAGTAGATGAATAGGTGCTACTTAAGTGCTAAGGTAACAGCGTTCCATGCACCTTTGGCATATAGCCATGCTGGCCACATGACCATAGAAATTGCCTCTGGATAACGCTGCCTCCCTTGGCCAAGAAACAGAGATGAACACCGTGCTCTAGAATTGAACACGACTGACAGGGAAAGCTTTACCTTAATATAGCTACATAGGAACCTTGATGGTGCAGTGATTAGAATGCAGTAACTCCCTTTTTATGATCCTATAATCCCTTAATTTGGGGTGGAGTTGGGGTGACTGGATAAAACTGTGCATTTACTGAGCGGATGCCCTTCCTGACACCATGTGAAGTTTGCAGATATTTTTTTTCTTTGCGCCCTAGGAGAAAACATCTGACACTATCTAGGATTGAACTCTCACACAATACAGTAATTGCAGGCTAACTCTGCCCACAGTTTGGAGTACAATCCTGATGAAGGCTCAAGGTTGACTCAGCCTTCCAACCTTCCTAGGTCGGTAAAATCAGGATCCAGATTGTTGGGGGTAAAATGCTGACATTTGTAAACCTCTCAGAGAATGCTGTGAACTACTATGAAGTGTATATGAATCTAAATGCTATTGTTACTCTATATGCCAGACTTTTTTTCTTCTGCCAGTACCAGTAGCTCCAGATATTTGCAACCTCTACTCACATTGAGGTTGAAGCTATGTTTTGTCGTCTGCCTGGTGGCTCAGTTGAAACTGCACAGAAACTGCTAATCCAGAAGAGTCAGGTTCACATTGGTGGAAATTCACACTAGCCACTGATCCTCCTAGCTCCTATCAGCTACAGATAAGCCCTGCGTTCACTAACCACAGTTGGCAGACAGCTATATCTCTCCTTCGGCTATGTTGCGTCCAAGGCTTCTGCTATAGGGGTGGGCAAAATACTACTACGTACATTTTGGTGGTGGCTCCTTTCCTCCCCATTGCTTTGACCATTCTGCTCCTGTCATAGCAGTAGGTTGTCACAAAGGTGCAGAGACTTGTTTAATAAATGCAGCAATTGCCAGAGATTGCCAAGAGCCATGTCTCTTTAAATCAGACTCTCCTAATTTGTGCTTTCCCCCCCCTTCCTCTCATGTGGGGGGGGACATTTTGGCTGGGAATGATGGGAAGTACTCTCCCAACTCATCTGGAGAGTGCCAGGTTGGAGGAGGCTGCCTCAGCTCACTTCTTTTCTTTCTCCTACAGATGCTGAATTGCCAAGCTGGCCATTAAGCTGAGCTACATTGGGAAGTGGCCGGTGGTCTGGCATCAAAGGCTGTTGAATGAAAACAAATGGGAAACTCCCACTGGGTGTCCTTCTGCTCTATCTTCTGAGCTTTCCTGAATTATGGCCAAGCGTAACTAGGCCAACATCATTCCATTCTCCTCTTCTGGCCAAGAAACAACCCCCCCCCAAAGTCAGCAGGCAGATTCCTAGTCATTCAGTAGGCTTGGATCCCTTTATGAGCATTTTCTATTATATGAAAGCACTATTGTGCAATATTTGACATTTCCTTTCATTATTTGCCCTCAACGTTGATTTTAGGATTCTGGCTGTAACTCACATTGTGGTCAATTATCCTGCAGGAGGATCTGCTACAGGAGGGCGGTAAGATTTTATATCTTGGGAAAACATGCCAATGTGCTTTGTGTTGACACAAAACTATAATAATATTAAGTGTTCATTGTACGAAACTCATTAAATACACAGTTAAGGATTAAATGTCTCATGAAACAGTGTATTTCCATGGGATGTGTGAAGCTGCATAAAAATTGTCTCCAGAAGCTTATGGAAAAAGCAATCTAGTATGTTTTTCTACAAATATTGTGTCTATGAGGCTATACTTAAGCTACATTCTCCAGCATTGCTCCAATTGCCTCCTAGGAAATCGATTTAGAGGGGGGCGAGTTTCAGGTAATAATGCTCAAGTCTTTTTGCAATCAGGAACAATGTCTCCAGAAGGAGAAGGGATCTTTTGGAGGTGGAGGCAGGGAAAGAGAGATGAGAAAACAACAACTGTGGTGTTACATCGTCACAAATCCGAGATGTACTTATGAATCATGATCTAACAAGCAAGGCCAGACAAAAATCCACCTGCCTTCTCTGATATTTTTCACTCCCCACTCCATTATGTGGTTATGTCTTAGTTTACATTTCCCTATCCCATTTATGAATGATGCCATAAAAAAATAGAACAGATTAAAACTGGCCCAAAAAGATTTGCACTTTCAACTAGCTAGAGATAGGAGGGGTGAGAGGTGTGAGTGTTCCTGAGAGCAGGAATATAACCTGAACAGTGAGGAGCAAAGCAAGTTTTACAATTTTAACAGGAGACTTGTTTACAAGAATTACATTAGAAGAATAGGCAAAATCTACATCTAGCTAACTACATCCTACCAGGGGGAGAAGCAAAGACATTCTGTGTGCTGGATGTCTGGGAAGAAAGGCTGAAGGAAGTGACAATTATTAATCTCTTGGAGAAAGACTAGTGACACAGTGACAAAAAAAGAAAACACTGAATAAATCCTTCTCTGTGTTTACACCCAACTGCCCCCTTGTACTCAATAGATCACAAGGCAATGGAGAACCACTGCCATTGGATTTATACCCCCAACTGGATTAGAAACAGGGTGAAGGCCAGAAAATTGCAAATTTATTAGATTAATATGTTAATAATGCCACTTTCAATTACATACAGTAGATCTCTTGAAGCCATATTGTATTTCTGCGATAGGTGCTGGTAGAGGAAGTATGAGTGTTGCTTCAGTGCACCTGGAAAGAAGCAGTTGGAAGAATGTGGTTCTACCCCAAGCAAGTTTCTGAATCATTCCAGCTAAGCATCCAAAACAAGAGCTTCATTCTATTAGCAGAAGGCAAGTATACTGGACTGTAGGTGATAACGTGATAGATGATGGTGTTAGGTAGCAGAAAAGGGGCACTGATAATATCAGTGCCACACAGGAGTCAATTTACTGTAATTTTGGAAGTTGGCAGGGAAAATGCATGAAAAATTGCTTTCTGTTCCCAGTAAAGTCCTTCTGCGTGAAAGCCATCATCCCTTCCAGATGTTGGTTTTGTAGTGAAGCATTCTGAAAGTATTGATCTTCCCAATCACAGCTGTACTGTCTTGATCATTCTTGCAGAGCTGTGGTTTCACCTCCATGAAAATGACCACATAAAAATGCAATTTGATTGCTCCCAGCACAGAAGCCAGCTGGAAAGATGCTTTTTTTCTGAATTTATCTTTGTTACTTGGGAAAATTATGGAAATATGTCTGGAATTCTTAAGAAAATGCTTTCCCGAAGCAGCTATTAGGGCTGAAGTATGCACACTTGCAGAACATCTGGCGTCTTCTAGCACCATTTCCAACTAACACATGTTACATCCTACTGGGGTGCAATCTCTTTGTGGTGGAATCTCCCGTTAGACTAGAGCAGGGGTGTCAAACTGGCAGCCTGTGGACCAGATGCATCATGAGCAGGCCATTCCTACCCCAGCTCCACGAAGGGAAAAAAACATCGTGAAACGTCACGTGATGGCAACGTGACGCTGCAAATTTGACACCCGTGGACTAGAGGGAGGGGTCAAGAGGCCCAGAGTTTAGTGTCATTGCACTGCGGTAAACAACACAGGACAAATCTCCCCCAGAATCCTTGAAGCCTTATCTTGCCATTCCAATGGGAATGCAGTCAGCATGACAAGATTCTTGTAACATAGTAATAAAACCACTGCTGAAACTCTTCACAAGTGGTTCGGGTTACTTTGCCTGACACCTAGAGATCATACATACTTACCTAGCCATAGAAGTGTTATTCAGTCCCCTTCCTTCCCTATGTAACAGTTGTATTGAAATAGAGTTATCTGTGACTTGTTCAAGTTTATAGTTAGCTGGAATACAAGATTGGAATTCCGTTTGTCTCTGGCTTGATTGGATCAGCTATGATTTATAAAACCAACATTTCCCATTCTGGAGCCCAAATGGAAACGCTGGATTGTTTCAAACTGCAAACTTCTTTGTGAAGAAAGGGAGATGTTCTGCCTCAAGCACCTTGTGTTATCCCGCCCTTGTTGCTCTGACCCTTTTAATCTATCCTCCCTTGATCAGCATGCCTCGTTAATGTCAATGAATGTAGCCATTCATCACAGCTCCTTAAATCCTAAAAGCCTCTAATACTCATCTGAGTTTGGATGCCGACTGGAAAAGATCCTAAAGTTCTCTGGGCAGCTCAGCTGTTGCAGGAATGTTTTGTTAGAAGATATCATTGATAGGCAGTATGTGAGAGCAGCTCACTATCTCATCACCATCACCAAAAAAACCAAAAGTCATTTTTTTTAAAATTTTCTAGAATTGCTTATATGGTTGTGTAACTAAAGTAAACAGTTTCGGAGATAACAAATAACTCTTGGTCTTAGAAGCCTCTGAGGCCATTGCTCTTTGCCTAACAGGCTCACTCCATCTTTTAAAGCTCTGCATCTGATGGCAGAGAATTCCACTGGTGAAAAACAGATTTGTGTTTAAAAAAAAGTGCGTGCTTTTTTTTGGTCACAAATTTCTCCACGTTCAGTTTTAACAAATGGACTGAATGGTATTAATGTGAGAGAGGGAGAAAACCTCCTACCTTTAGGTAGGAATTCTCACTGACCCATGTATGCTCAAGATGTTGAACACAACATCTGTTTATTGAAGGTGCTGATGTGAAGAAAGGCAATCCCTGGCAGCATCTTACACGATAGTAAAAGCAGCCATTCGCCAGGTGCCACTTCTTCCCTTCATTTATCTTACTAGACTTTCAGGCCAATAAAGACAATTCCTAATGGGAATATTCAGCCCAGGAGAAGACTATAGGTAGATCTTACAACATTTTGTTTAGTGATTGTTCGAAGGTACAATGGCAGTGAAAAAAGTAATTTATTACCATTTTTCATGCTCACAACTGTTGCAGCATCTCCATGGTCAACGTGATCAAAACTCAGACGCTGGAAAATTTTCATATTTTCAGATAACTGATTCATATTTATGACAGTTGCAATGTTGTGGGGTCATGCGGTCACCTTCTGCAAACCTCCTGACAAGCAAAGTTAATGAGCAAGCTGGATTTACTTACCAACCATGTTACTAATTTGACAACTTCAGTGATTCACTTAACAGTAGCAGAAAAGGTTGTTAAATGGGGCAAAATTCACTTAACAACTGTCTCACTTAGCAACATAAATTTTGGGCTCAATTGTGGTCGTAAGTCAAGGACTACCTGTAGTCTTTAACCACCCCTTTCCTCCCTACAGGATCAGAAATGAATTCCAGAAGTGAAGGCCATTGTCCCTAAGCCTTTCTATTCTCTGGGGGCCTTGTGTGATGTAGCTTGAAGGCCAGGTTACTTACTATAGCTGGGTTGCAAAACTCTACATGACCTCTAGATGGCAGTCAATAGGGAAAAAAAAACCCAATTCTTATTAATTAACCCAAGTTAAAGCAAAGCAAAACTCTCAAATACTGTATGCATATGACAGTGCGAAGAAAACAAATCAGAAAGTTATATAAGGTATCAATGAAAGAAAAAAACATTGTTTCAAGATCAAATCTGGGTCAATCACCGGGACCAGAAGTCTTCTGAGTTTTCGGACTCATTGTTTGTATGAGAGAGTGGAGCGGAGAGAAAAGAAATAGAAAATTCTGCATGCTGCTTGGTTACTTAGAGGGTGAATACGAAGGAGGGAATGTGTTGCAGTATTTTGCCTAGACATTTATGGACATCCCTTCCCTTCCTTTTTTTGTTATTAGCTTTTGGAAATGTCCAGACAAAAAATACTTTAATTTGGAATGATCAAAGAGCACACATTTCTAACACATAATAGGAAAGATAAATATCATGTACTTTGCACCTTGATGTCACTGTGATGTGAATATTAGCAGCAAATGAAATGAGGGTCTTCAACATTTTTGGGCCATAGCTGGATAGTATGAGGGGGCAAATAACATAAACCCCAAAGTAGTCTGTGTAGTTTGGCGAGTGAACATTTCACCTCTTTTTTTTTTTTTTTTTAATGAAATAAGACTTTGAAGTGGAGGTGCATTTCGTTTTAGGGGTTTAATTTTTTTTTTTGTTCAAGGTTATCTTCCATCACAGTCCTCCTTTCTTAGGGTATTTGAACTGGCACCACGTTTCAAGAAAATCTCCCTTTTTCTTGCCTTGGGAGGCTGGTTTGACTCCTTCTTTTATCATTTTCCTCTGCTGAAATTCTTCTCTTTCCATTATTTTATTTTGTCTTTTTTGATTCCGTATGTTGAAGTGGTTTGAGGGGCTGATCTTTTGTTATGCCAAATTTCAGGATCCTTGCCCAAGGCGGGGCACAAGTTTTCTTAAAGAGATGCTGCAGAGTAAAGACATGGGACGGATGAAGCTGATGAAATCTACATGCTGGAAGTAACGCTAAGTGGGACTGGGATGAAAGGAAAGATCTGGTGCTGTGGGGCAGTCTTGGTTTTCCCAGCAGCACGAGGTGTTGCAAACTCATTGCTTTCTGCAAACGAGCACGCTTCTTAAGGGGGACGATACTTTTCATTAAGGTAAAGCTCCTTAAACCCCTTCTTAATTCTTTTCCTTATGCCAGAAAAAAAGCAGTTCTCTATACTTTTCACTATGAATGTTTACTAATGGATATGGTACTGAAGATTTCCCTTAGGATGCAGCCTTAAGAACAGAATCGCTAAACAACTAAGATTCCTACTTCCGTGAATTAGCTGAATGAGCTAATCCTCGCAAACAGATAAAAATTTAAGATGGGATATTATCAAGATTTTTATCTTACTGCTTGGATCTATATAGATCCTGAATACTGGGAGTGCATACAATCGGAGATAATAGGAAGACCCTTTGTGCCTTATTAATCAACATATTTTAAGCTCATTTCTTTAATTTAATGCAACTGTATTTGGATTCTTTTTTTAAAAAAAACAACACTTATTTTCTAATTTTGCATTTAAGCCCAGATAATAAATCACGTATTAAATGCTAATGAAATATACAATTCTGTATTCTGTCTGAGCCTATAATGGTTACCCTTTCTAAAATCCTCATGGCACCAGTTTATATAAAAAAAAGAATATAATTAAAATTTAAAGCATGAACTAAATTTATTTCCCTGAAAATAAAAGACAATTTAAGTTCAATAAGATATTTTATATCATACAAACTACATGAAGGCAGAATACTAAAAAAAAGGGTAAGTTTATTGCCATACTTCAATATCTAGATAGACTGATACAAAGGTGGGAAACCACCACCCCCGGTCATATTTTCCAAATGAAAAGAAAATGTGAAAATGAATTCATTAGTGTGGAGTGGTGTCTACTCTTTGAGCTTTATTAAAACCAATCAGTGGAATTATGAAATTAAAATATAGCATTGCACTCAAATTGAATTGAAATATTTTCCTTCCTTCCATCCATCCATCCCTCCATCCCTCCATCCATAGATTGGCAAAAAATATAAATGCACATTCACGCATACACACACACATTCAACTGAAGCCAGAACTTTTTCTCCTGGGTCTGATGAATAAACAAGCTGGAAAAAAGTTATGAACACTATTTTTACATGTGATAACAGCATGAGATTACTGTACGCACAAAGATGGAAAGATTTGGCAATGCCAATGACAGAGGAATGGCTGTGACAATGACAGAATTTGCTAAAATAGCCAAACTGACTTGATTGATTACAAAAAATATCTACATTTATTGGTGGCTGAAACCCTTATGGACATTTTGCGTAAGGAAAAAAAACCCCAAACTTTTGATTTATGGTTTTGGTTATTAGCTAGGAGAGATTATAAGAAGAAGAGATTCACATTGTAACGTCAAAAAGACAGGTCCTTTTATAATTGTACTTATAACTGTTATAAAGAAGATTATAATGTGTTCGTGTGTGTGTAAAGGTTTCCCCTGTCCAGTCGTTTCCAACTCTAGGGGCTGCTGCTCATCTCTGTTTTTTAACTGAGGGAGCCAGCATTGTCTGAAGACATTTCCATGGTGGAACTTTGTTATTATATATATTGACCGCAGCAAGACTATTGTATGAACAAAAATGGAAGCACACTTCGATTCCTACTATGGACGAATGGTTGCAGAAGTTGATGGAGTTGGCTGAAATGGCAAAATTGACCACTTTGATTAAAGAAAAGAACATAAGTACTTTTGTTTCCACATGGAGACCGCTTGTGAACTTTGTGCTTGATGTGGAAAAGAATGAAAATCTGACTTTGGGTTTTACTGATTAGACTGATAGATTGTTATAGAAATGGCTTGTTTATACTATTATGGAAAAGCAAAAAGTTGTGATTTGATGTTAATGCCTTATTTTACTGTAACAGAGAGAGTTGGAAATCAGTGCTTCTTTTTCTTTTCTTTTTTCCTTATCTTTTCTCACTTCTCTTTCCCTTCCCCCACCACTGCTTTTCTATTTACTTTGTATTTTGAATTTTACAATACTTGAATATATAATTTATTGAATATATAATTCAATAAAAAAGTAACTTATAAAGA
Source organism: Oxyrhabdium leporinum (assembly GCA_032468155.1). NCBI lineage: Eukaryota > Metazoa > Chordata > Lepidosauria > Squamata > Cyclocoridae > Oxyrhabdium > Oxyrhabdium leporinum. The sequence goes on from JANHFL010004773.1 coordinate 33,442, forward strand.
CATTTCCATGGTCATATGGCCAACATAAATATACGACTATATGCTCTTACCTCCCCACCAAAATGGTACCTATTTATCTACTTTCATTTGTATGCTTTCCAACTGCTAGGTGGGCAGCAGCTGGGGTGACTGACAGGAACTCACCCCTTTGTGCGGTGGTACTGCTAAGGAGGAGTTCAGCCTATCTCCCTCATGAGCTGTTGATGAGATGGGGACATAGCAGAAAAAAAATATATTACCTGGGCTTATTTTGCCATGTTTGGATGGAAGAATCTACTTATGACTGAGGGACTCTTTTCAACTTTCTGGATGGGATAAGTATAAATAGCAATAGCACTTAGATTTATGTACCACTTCACAGTGCTTTACAGCCGTCTCTAAGCAGTTTACAGAGTCAGCATATTGCCCCCAACAATTTGGGTCCTCACAAAACAGGAGTAAGGTGAATCAGAAGGTAGGATATGTGAGGAGAGATCAACAGGAAGCTGAATAGCAGCAGCAGTAGCTTTCTTGGCTAATTGTCAACTCCCCAAAACAAATTCAGACCAAAACTGATAGATTTAATTTCATGACCATGTTGTCAAGATTCTCATTGTTAGCATTGACTTAATAATCTCATTTTAAAAAAGGCTTTAGTTCCTCTATTTTTTTTCCAGAATGGCATAGATCCTTTTTGTATATTTGTTTTTGATGTCTATAGAATTCTCAGTCATCCAGGTCATGTTTGTCCCAAAGGTGCTTGAAAAAAGCTCTGAAGAAGCTTCTTAGATGAGAAGCGAAAGGTCTTCAAAGAAAAACCAGGAAGTGCAGTTGCCTCTTGAAAAAAGCACTTCTGGGATTTCTTTCTGATGACTTTTTTTTTTAATCTTACTTCATGGTTATGGAATGTCAGACAGTGGTGATAATTTTGCTGTGATTATTCTGCTATATAGCCTCCCTGCTCTGTAGCCTTTCCGGTGATCTGACCGGAAAAAACAAATAGAAACAAAAACCCATGGGTATAAAAGTTCCTTTTGATGGCTTCCTATGGGTGTAATAGTAGCACGAGAAGATGGGTAGATCTGCTAGATAAATGATTGCCCGGTTAAAGGCAGCACACATCTCATAATTAAGAGAAGTGCCACAACCCATAGCCTATCCATATGAATATTGATGCAATCTTCATTTCCTCTGTAGAAAAACTTTATAAGCAACTTTTTTGGGGGAAAAAAGAATGAGTCCAGGAAGAAGGGGAAACAATAACAGGGCAATTACTCAATAGAAAGAAGGGTGGAAGGCATACTGCAATTCTGTTTTTTCCTGTCCTGTCCTCCGTTCTTCTCTCCTCCCCTCCACGCTCTGTTTCCTTATTTTTCTTTTAACTCTTTATACTTCGTTGAATTGAAAATCTGCAATAAAATATCAAGGAAAAAAATGGAGGTATTTCGAACTAATTTAAGGGGATTGATAGAAAAAAAAAATACTAAAGAAAATAATTCCATATTTGTTCCACAGTTCCAGCTTGGCTGAAACTGAATCAAGAGCTAGGAGCTGGGTGGGGCAGAGGTCCAAGAACAAGGCCACAAAAGCTTCTTCCGCCCATAGTTTGGCAGATTTGTTATTATCTGACCAGAAAGAATGCTGGATCTCCTCCCTGGGTTTAGAGGAAGATGAGGAGGCCTCTTCTGAATTCTAAAGAGTGTTTCTGAAGAGTGCTAAAGTGGAACAGGGGTTTTTTTTTAAATGTATTTATTTCAAACCAGACTGGCATTCAGCTGAGAACAGTAAATCTTGCTGCACTTGTTTAACCTGAGTCGAGGCCATTTCTCATCTATGTGTGAAACTAAAAATAATAAATCAGGAAGGAAACTGTGAAGAAGCTATTTATGAGTGCCTCCCCTCATACCTGGGAGTTGTCAGCAACCTGCTTTTTATAGTAATTTAGACTTTGATGTTGCCATTCCATTCTCTCACCTTTAGTTATTTTTCCTCACAGTTATACATAACCACATTCATAGTCATGTCATCCAGGTATAATATCCATACATTTATTCATGCGTATAATATATGCACAAGATTAAATTTGAAAAGGTTTATTTCACAGATATTGGGTTTTTTTCAGAATTGTTATTGTCAGACACACACAGAAAAACATAACCCAAGGAACATAACTGGCTATATACTGTAGGTAGTCCTCGACTTGTGACCACAATTGAGCCCAAACATTTTTGTTGTTAAGTGAGACATTTATTAAGTGAGTTTTGCCCCATTTTACAACCTTTCTTGCCACAGTTGTTAAGTGAATCACTGCAGTTGATAAATTAGTAACACAGTTGTTAAGTGCATCTGGCTTCCCGATTGATTTTGCTTGCAAAAAGTGATCACATGACCTTGGGACACAGCAATGGTCATAAGTATGAACCAGTTGCTAAGTATCTGAATTTTGACCAAATGATCATGGGGATGCTACAAAGGTCGTAAGTGTGAAAAATGCAGTCAATTTCATTATTCAGAAAAATTGAGAAAAATTTCATTAGTCCAAGCTAGGTAACATCATCAGTGCTGACCTCTCATACATTATATTTTTATATCTTTCTTTTTGTATTATTTGTTTGCGTTTTTTGTAGCTTGTATTGACTTTTGTTCTTTATATCTATAATTCTTAATATAATTATTTTTTTAAAAAAGAATAATTATTCCAAAATATTTAAAAGAAATCAAATAAGTAAAATTCTAATTTTTACATAGAGGCTCCAATGTTTTAGATGCAAAAATGAGAGCCTATAGGAAGAAGAGCCTATACATGTGACATTTACTCATTAATTCAATAACCCAATTACATAGTCAACTCTTGCACAATATCAATAGTTTTAGCACATGGCACGTGTGATTTTCAATTACATATTATTAGCTTATAAAAAGAATTTATGTCCAGCTCCTGCCACTATTATACTTTCTGCTTGTCTGCAGCATTAAATTAAAAACAAGAGCATGTTCTTTGACATCTTAGATGAGCTTTAGGAAACATCTTAATGGATGTCGAAATAACTCTATTTGTAATAATCCTAGCAGAAAGATAAGATGACTCCTGTTAATCCAGTTGCAGAAAGAACGAAAGAAAGAAAGAAAGAAAGAAAGAAAGAAAGAAAGAAAGGAAGGAAGGAAGGAAGGAAGGAAGGAAGGAAGGAAG